>CAKAJE020000951.1:0-94736 GCA_916610135.2 Macropis europaea | reverse complement strand
TTGCATATCGCGAAGAATCCACGAAGAAATCGGAAAAACCTGGTGTTTGTGCAAGATAAAATGGTTCCAGAACTACGATTTTCGCCGGTTTCGGCGTTAAAACGTTCAAAATGCCGATCACTCGTCGTTTCTGCTGAAAGTTATGCTGTTTTCACGTAAAGGAGCATAAGGACGTGCACTAGGCGAACAATCAGCGACGAATTCAACGGAACCTGGTTTTTGACAGAAAAAAACGCTTTTTCGCATGCAAAAACTCGAATTATTATGTTTCGTCAAAAATCTTTCGTTCGTAGGTGAATGTGCGCCCAGCGCGTGCATATTGCGAAGAATCCACGAAGAAATCGGAAAAACCTGGTGTTTGTGCAGGATTAAATGGTTCCAGAACTACGATTTTCGCCGGTTTCGGCGTTAAAACGTTCAAAATGCCGATCACTCGTCGTTTCTGCTGAAAGTTATGCTGTTTTCACGTAAAGGAGCATAAGGACGTGCACTAGGCGAACAATCAGCGACGAATTCAACGGAACCTGGTTTTTGGCAGAAAAAAACGCTTTTTCGCATGCAAAAACTCGAATTATTGTGTTTCGTCAAAAATCTTTCGTTCGTAGGTGGACGTGCGCCCAGCGCGTGCATATCGCGAAGAATCCACGAAGAAATCGGAATAACCTGGTGTTTGTGCAAGATTAAATGGTTCCAGAAACACGATTTTCGGCCGTTTCGGCGTTAAAACGTTCAAAATGCCGATCTCTCGTCGTTTCTGCTGAAAGTTATGCTGTTCTCACGTAAAGGAGCAACAGGACGTGCACTAGGCGAACAATCAGCGACGAATTCAACGGAACCTGGTTTTTGACAGAAAAAAATGCTTTTTCGCATGGAAAAACTCGAATTATTATGTTTCGTCAAAAATCTTTCGTTCGTAGGTGAATGTGCGCCCAGCGCGTGCATATTGCGAAGAATCCACGAAGAAATCGGAAAAACCTGGTGTTTGTGCAGGATTAAATGGTTCCAGAACTACGATTTTCGCCGGTTCCGGCGTTAAAACGTTCAAAATGCCGATCACTCGTCGTTTCTGCTGAGAGTTATGCTGTTTTCACGTAAAGGAGCATAAGTACGTGCAGTAGGCGAACAATCAGAGACGAATTCAACGGAACCTGGTTTTTGGCAGAAAAAAACGCTTTTTCGCATGCAAAAACTCGAATTATTGCGTTTCGTCAAAAATCTTTCGTTCGTAGGTGAATGTGCGCCCAGCGCGTGCATATTGCGAAGAATCCACGAAGAAATCGGAAAAACCTGGTGTTTGTGCAGGATTAAATGGTTCCAGAACTACGATTTTCGCCGGTTTCGGCGTTAAAACGTTCAAAATGCCGATCACTCGTCGTTTCTGCTGAAAGTTATGCAGTTTTCACGTAAAGGAGCATAAGGACGTGCACTAGGCGAACAATCAGCGACGAATTCAACGGAACCTGGTTTTTGGCAGAAAAAAAACGCTTTTTCGCATGCAAAAACTCGAATTATTGTGTTTCGTCAAAAATCTTTCGTTCGTAGGTGGATGTGCGCCCAGCGCGTGCATATTGCGAAGAATCCACGAAGAAATCGGAAAAACCTGGTGTTTGTGCAAGATTAAATGGTTCCAGAACTACGATTTTCACCGGTTTCGGCGTTAAAACGTTCAAAATGCCGATCAGTCGTCGTTTCTGCTGAAACTTATGCTGTTTTCATGTAAAGGAGCATAAGTACGTACACTAGGCGAACAATCAGCGACGAATTCAACGGAACCTGGTTTTTGGCGGAAAAAAACGCTTTTTCGCATGCAAAAACTCGAATTATTGTGTTTCGTCAAAAATCATTCGTTCGTAGGTGGGTGTGCGCCCAGCGCTTGCATATCGCGAAGAATCCACGAAGAAATCGGAAAAACCTGGTGTTTGTGCAAGATTAAATGGTTCCAGAAATACGATTTTCGCCCGTTTCGGCGTTAAAACGTTCAAAATGCCGATCACTCGTCGTTTCTGCTGAAAGTTATGCTGTTTTCACGTAAAGGAGCATAAGGACGTGCACTAGGTGAACAATCAGCGACGAATTCAACGGAACCTGGTTTTTGGCAGAAAAACACACTTATTCGAATGCAAAAACTCGAATTATTGTGTTTCGTCAAAAATCTTTCGTTCGTAGGTGGATTAGATTAGATCATTTTACATTATGGTTAATAAAAGAATTCAGCGAAATTCTATCACATTTGTTCAACTTACGTCGCTCCTATTTCAGATAGCGTATTGGGCTAACCGGCATCTCAAAGCGCATGAAATGGCGAGTAAAATGCACTATTAAACTTCTAGGGTAGGTCGAAGAGAGACGCGATTAGATCATTTTATATTACGGTTAATGTAAGAATTCAGCAAAACTCTATCACATTTGTTCAATTTACGTAGCTCCTATTTCAGATAGCGTACTGCGCTAGGCGGCATCTTAAAGCGCAAGAAATGGCGAGTAAAATGCACTATTAAACTTCTAGGGTAGGGCAAACAGAGACCCGATTAGATCATTTTATATTATGGTTAATTTAAGAATTCAGCGAAATTCTATCACATTTGTTCAATTTACGTCGCTCCTATTTCAGATAGCGTATTGGGCTAAGAGGCATCTCAAAGCGCATGAAATGACGAGTGAAATGCACTATTAAACTTCTAGGGTAGGGCGAACAGAGACCCGATTAGATCATTTTACATTAAGATTAATATAAGAATTCAGCGAAATTCTATCACATTTTTCAATTTACGTCGCTCATATTTCAGATAGCGTATTGGGCTAGGCGGCATCTTAAAGCGCGTGGAATGGCGAGTAAAATGCACTATTAAACTTCTAGGGTAGGGCAAACAGAGACCCGATTAGATCATTTTATATTATGGTTAATTTAAGAATTCAGCGAAATTCTATCACATTTGTTCAATTTACGTCGCTCCTATTTCAGATAGCGTATTGGGCTAAGAGGCATCTCAAAGCGCATGAAATGACGAGTGAAATGCACTATTAAACTTCTAGGGTAGGGCGAACAGAGACCCGATTAGATCATTTTACATTAAGATTAATATAAGAATTCAGCGAAATTCTATCACATTTTTCAATTTACGTCGCTCATATTTCAGATAGCGTATTGGGCTAGGCGGCATCTTAAAGCGCGTGGAATGGCAAGTAAAATGGACTATTAAACTTCTATGATAGGGCAATCAGAGTCCCGATTAGATCATTTTATATTTTGGTTAATATAAGAATTCAGCGAAATTCTATCACATTTGTTCAATTTACGTCCCTCCTATTTCAGATAGCGTATTGGGCTAAGCGGCATCTCAAAGCGGATGAAATGGCGAGTAAAATGCGCTATTAAACTTCTAGGGTAGGGCAAACAGAGACCCGATTAGATCATTTTATATTATGGTTTATTTAAGAATTCAGCAAAATTCTATCACATTTGTTCAATTTACGTCGCTCCTATTGCAGATAGCTTATTGGGCTAAGCGGCATCTCAAAGCGCATGAAATGACGAGTGAAATGCACTATTAAACTTCTAGGGTAGGGCGAACAGAGACCCGAGTAGATCATTTTACATTAAGATTAATATAAGATTTCAGCGAAATTCTATCACATTTTTCAGTTTACGTCGCTCATATTTCAGATAGCGTATTGGGCTAAGCGGCACATCAAAGCGCAAGAAATGGCGAATAAAATGCACTATTAAACTTCTAGGGTAGGGCGAACAGAGACCCGATTAGATCATTTTACATTTTGGTTAATAAAAGAATTCAGCGAATTTTTATCACATTTGTTAAATTTACATCGCTCCTATTTCAGATAGCGTATTGGGCTAAGCGGCATCTCAAAGCGCATGAAATGGCGAGTAAAATGCACTATTAAACTTCTAGGCTAAGGCAAACAAAGACCCGATTAGATCATTTTATATTACGGTTAATATAAGAATTCAGCGTAATTCTATCACATTTGTTCAACTTACGCCGCTCCTGTTTCAGATAGCGTACTGTGCTATGTAGGCATCTTAAAGGGCGTGGAATGGCGAGTAAAATGCACAACTAAACTTCTATGATAGGGCAATCAGAGACCCGATTAGATCATTTTATATTTTGTTTAGTATAAGATTTCAGGGAAATTCTATCACATTTGTTCAATTTACGTCGCTCCTATTTCAGATAGCGTATTGGGCTAAGCGGCATCTTAAGGAGCGTGGAATGGCGAGTAAAATGCACTATTAAACTTCTATGATAGGGCAATCAGAGACCCGATTAGATCATTTTATAGTATGGTTAATTTAAGAACTCAGCAAAATTCTATCGCATTTGTTCAATTTACGTCGCTCCTACTTCAGATAGCGTACTGGGCTATGCGCCATCTTAAAGCGCGAGGAATGGGGAGTAAAATGTACTATTAAACTCCTATGATAGGGCAACCAGAGACCCGATTAGATCATTTTACATTATGGTTAATAAAAGAATTCAGCGAAATTCTATCACATTTGTTCAACTTACGTCGCTCCTATTTCAGATAGCGTATTGGGCTAACCGGCATCTCAAAGCGCATGAACTGGCGAGTAAAATGCACTATTAAACTTCTAGGGTAGGTCAAACAGAGACCCGATTAGATCATTTTATAGTATGGTTAATTTAAGAATTCAGCAAAATTCTATCGCATTTGTTCAATTTACGTCGCACCTACTTCAGATAGCGTACTGGGCTATGCGCCTTCTTAAAGCGCGAGGAATGGGGAGTAAAATGTACTATTAAACTCCTATGATAGGGCAACCAGAGACCCGATTAGATCATTTTACATTATGGTTAATAAAAGAATTCAGCGAAATTCTATCACATTTGTTCAACTTACGTCGCTCCTATTTCAGATAGCGTTTAGGCTATCCGGCATCTCAAAGCGCATGAAATGGCGAGTAAAATGCACTATTAAACTTCTAGGGTAGGTCAAACAGAGACCCGATTAGATCATTTTATATTATGGTTAATGTAAGAATTCAGCAAAACTCTATCACATTGGTTCAATTTACGTAGCTCCTATTTCAGATAGCGTACTGGGCTAGGCGGCATCTTAAAGCGCGTGGAATGGCGAGTAAAATGCACTATTAAACTTCTATGATAGGGCAATCAGAGACCCGATTAGATCATTTTATATTATGGTTAATTTAAGAATTCAGCAAAATTCTATCACATTTATTCAACTTACGTCGCTCCTATTTCAGACAGCGTACTGGGCTAGGCGGCATCATAAAGCGCCTGGAAGAGCGAGTAAAATGCACTACTAAACTTCTATGATAGGGCAATCAGAGACCCGATTAGATCATTTTATATTTTGTTTAATATAAGATTTCAGGGAAATTCTATCACATTTGTTCAATTTACGTCGCTCCTATTTCAGATAGCGTATTGGGCTAAGCGGCATCTCAAAGCGCATGGAATGGCCAATAAAATGTACTATTCAACTTCTAGGCTAGGGCGAACAGAGACCCGATTAGATCATTTTATATTATGGTTAATTTAAGAATTCCGCAAAATTCTATCACATTTGTTCAATTTAAGTCGCTCCTATTTCAGATAGCGTACTGGGCTACGCGGCATCTTAAGGAGCGTGGAATGGCGAGTAAAATGCACTATTAAACTTCTATGATAGGGCAATCAGAGACCCGATTAGATCATTTTATAGTATGGTTAATTTAAGAATTCAGCAAAATTCTATCGCATTTGTTCAATTTACGTCGCTCCTACTTCAGATAGCGTACCCGGCTATGCGCCATCTTAAAGCGCGTGGAATGGGGAGTAAAATGTACTATTAAACTCCTATGATAGGGCAACCAGAGACCCGATTAGATCATTTTACATTATGGTTAATAAAGGAATTCAGCGAAATTCTATCACATTTGTTCAACTTACGTCGCTCCTATTTCAGATAGCGTATTGGGCTAACCGGCATCTAAAAGCGCATGAAATGGCGAGTAAAATGCACTATTAAACTTCTAGGGTAGGTCAAACAGAGACCCGATTAGATCATTTTATATTATGGTTAATGTAAGAATTCAGCAAAACTCTATCACATTTGTTCAATTTACGTAGCTCCTATTTCAGATAGCGTACTGGGCTAGGCGGCATCTTAAAGCGCGTGGAAGGGCGAGTAAAATGCACTATTAAACTTCTATGATAGGGCAATCAGAGACCCGATTAGATCATTTTATATTTTGTTTTATATAAGATTTCAGGGAACTTCTATCACATTTGTTCAATTTACGTTGCTCCTATTTCAGATAGCGTATTGGGCTAGGCGGCATCTTAAAGCGCGTGGAATGGCGAGTAAAATGCACTATTAAACATCTATGATAGGGCAACCAGAGACCCGATTAGATCATTTTATATTAAGGATAATATAAGAATTCAGCGAAATTCTATCACATTTGTTCAATTTACGTCGCTCATATTTCAGATAGCGTACTGGGCTAGGCGCCATCTTAAAGCGCGTGGAAGGGCGAGTAAAATGCACTACTAAACTTCTATGATAGGGCAATCAGAGACCCGATTAGATCATTTTATATTATGGTTAATTTAAGAATTCAGCAAAATTCTATCACATTTGTTCAACTTACGTCGCTCCTATTTCAGATAGCGTATTGGGCTAACCGGCATCTCAAAGCGCATGAAATGGCGTGTAAAATGCACTATTAAACTTCTAGGCTAAGGCAAACAGAGACCCGATTAGATCATTTTATATTACGGTTAATATAAGAATTCAGCGTAATTCTATCACATTTGTTCAACTTACGTCGCTCCTATTTCAGATAGCGTACTGTGCTATGTAGGCATCTTAAAGGGCGTGAAATGGCGAGTAAAATGCACTGCTAAACTTCTATGATAGGGCAATCAGAGACCCGATTAGATCATTTTATATTTTGTTTAATATAAGATTTCAGGGAATTTCTATCACATTTGTTCAATTTACGTCGCTCCTATTTCAGATAGCGTATTGGGCTAAGCGGCATCTCAAAGCGCATGAAATTGCCAATAAAATGAACTATTATACTTCTAGGCTAGAGCGATCAGAGACCCGATTAGATCATTTTATATTATGGTTAATGTAAGAATTCAGCAAAACTCTATCACATTTGTTCAACTTACGTCGCTCCTATTTCAGATAGCGTATTCGGCTAAGCGGCATCTCAAAGCGCATGAAATGGCGAGTAAAATGCACTATTAAACTTCTAGGGTAGGTCAAACAGAGACCCGATTAGATCATTTTATATTATGGTTAATGTAAGAATTCAGCAAAATTCTATCACATTTGTTCAATTTACGTCGCTCCTATTTCAGACAGCGTATTGAGCTAAGCGGCATCTCAAAGCGCAAGAAATGGCGAGTAAAATGCACTATTAAACTTCTAGGGTAGGGCAACCAGAGACCCGATTAGATCATTTTATATTAAGGATAATAGAAGAATTCAGCGTAATTCTATCACATTTGTTCAACTTACGTCGCTCCTATTTCAGATAGTGTACTGTGCTATGTAGGCATCTTAAAGGGCGTGGAAATGCGAGTAAAATGCACTACTAAACATCTATGATAGGGCAATCAGAGACCCGTTTAGATCATTTTATATTATAGTTAATATAAGAATTCAGCGAAATTCTATCACATTTGTTCAATTTACGTCGCTCCTATTTCAGATAGCGTATTGGGCTAAGCGGCATCTCGAAGCGCATGAAATGTCGGGTGAAATGCACTATTAGACTTCTAGGGTACGGCGAACAGAGACCCGATTAGATCATCTTACATTAAGGTTAATATAAGAGTTCAGGGAACTTCTATCACATTTGTTCAATTTACGTTGCTCCTATTTCAGATAGCGTATTGGGCTAGGCGGCATCTTAAAGCGCGTGGAATGGCGAGTAAAATGCACTATTAAACATCTATGATAGGGCAACCAGAGACCCGATTAGATCATTTTATATTAAGGATAATATAAGAATTCAGCGAAATTCTATCACATTTGTTCAATTTACGTCGCTCATATTTCAGATAGTGTACTGGGCTAGGCGCCATCTTAAAGCGCGTGGAAGGGCGAGTAAAATGCACTACTAAACTTCTATGATAGGGCAATCAGAGACCCGATTAGATCATTTTATATTATGGTTAATTTAAGAATTCAGCAAAATTCTATCACATTTGTTCAACTTACGTCGCTCCTATTTCAGATAGCGCATTGGGCTAACCGGCATCTCAAAGCGCATGAAATGGCGTGTAAAATGCACTATTAAACTTCTAGGCTAAGGCAAACAGAGACCCGATTAGATCATTTTATATTACGGTTAATATAAGAATTCAGCGTAATTCTATCACATTTGTTCAACTTACGTCGCTCCTATTTCAGATAGCGTACTGTGCTATGTAGGCATCTTAAAGGGCGTGGAATGGCGAGTAAAATGCACTGCTAAACTTCTATGATAGGGCAATCAGAGACCCGATTAGATCATTTTATATTTTGTTTAATATAAGATTTCAGGGAATTTCTATCACATTTGTTCAATTTACGTCGCTCCTATTTCAGATAGCGTATTTGGCTAAGCGGCATCTCAAAGCGCATGAAATGGCGAGTAAAATGCACTATTAAACTTCTAGGGTAGGTCAAACAGAGACCCGATTAGATCATTTTATATTATGGTTAATGTAAGAATTCAGCAAAATTCTATCACATTTGTTCAATTTACGTCGCTCCTATTTCAGATAGCGTATTGAGCTAAGCGGCACCTCAAAGCGCAAGAAATGGCGAGTAAAATGCACTATTAAACTTCTAGGGTAGGGCAACCAGAGACCCGATTAGATCATTTTATATTAAGGATAATATAAGAATTCAGCGTAATTCTATCACATTTGTTCAACTTACGTCGCTCCTATATCAGATAGCGTACTGTGCTATGTAGGCATCTTAAAGGGCGTGGAAAGGCGAGTAAAATGCACTACTAAACTTCTATGATAGGGCAATCAGAGACTCGATTAGATCATTTTATATTATGGTTAATTTAAGAATTCAGCAAAATTCTATCACATTTGTTCAACTTACGTCGCTCCTATTTCAGATAGCGTATTGGGCTAAGCGGCATCTCAAAGCGCGTGGAATGGCGAGTAAAATGCAGTATTAAACTTCTAGGGTAGGTCAAACAGAGACCCAAGTAGATCATTTAATATTATGGTTAATTTAAGAATTCAGCAAAATTCTATCACATTTGTTCAATTTGCGTCGCTCCTATTTCAGATAGAGTACTGGGCTAGGCGGCATCTTAAAGTGCAAGAAATGGCGAGTAAAATGCATTACTAAACTTCTAGGCTAGGGCGAACAGAGACCCGATTAGATCATTTTATATTGTGGTTAATTTAAGAATTCAGCAAAATTCTATCACATTTGTTCAACTTACGTCGCTCCTATTTCAGATAGCGTACTGGGCCAGGCGGCATCTTAAAGCGCGTGGAATGGCGAGTAAAATGCACTATTAAACTTCTATGATAGGGCAATCAGAGACCCGATTAGATCATTTTATATTTTGGTTAATATAAGAATTCAGCGAAATTCTATCACATTTGTTCAATTTACGTCGCTCCTATTTCAGATAGCGTATTGAGCTAAGCGGCATCTCAAAGCGCAAGAAATGGCGAGTAAAATGCTCTATTAAACTTCTAGGGTAGGGCAACCAGAGACCCGATTAGATCATTTTATATTACGGATAATATAAGAATTCAGCGTAATTCTATCACATTTATTCAATTTACGTCGCTCATATTTCAGATAGCGTATTGAGCTAAGCGGCATCTCGAAGCGCAAGAAATGGCGAGTAAAATGCACTATTAAACTTCTAGGGTAGGGCAAACAGAGACCCGATTACATCATTTTATATTACGGTTAATATAAGAATTCAGCGTAATTCTGTCACATTTGTTCAACTTACGTCGCTCCTATTTCAGATAGCGAATTGCGCTAAGCGGCATCTCAAAGCGCATGAAATGGCCAATAAAATGCACTATTATACTTCTAGGCTAGAGCGATCAGAGACCCGATTAGATCATTTTACATTATGGTTAATTTAAGAATTCAGCAAAATTCTATCACATTTGTTCAACTTACGTCGCTCCTATTTCAGATAGCGTATTGGGCTAAGCGGCATCTCAAAGCGCATGAAATGACGAGTGAAATGCACTATTAAACTTCTAGGGTAGGGCGAACAGAGACCCGATTAGATCATTTTACATTTTGGTTAATAAAAGAATTCAGCGAATTTCTATCACATTTGTTAAATTTACATCGCTCCTATTTCAGATAGCGTATTGGGCTAAGCGGCGTCTCAAAGCGCGTGGAATGGCGAGTAAAATGCAGTATTAAACTTCTAGGGTAGGTCAAACAGAGACCCAATTAGATCATTTAATATTATGGTTAACTTAAGAATTCAGCAAAATTCTATCACATTTGTTCAATTTACGTCGCTCCTATTTCAGATAGCGTATTGGGCTACGCGGCATCTCAAAGCGCATGAAATGGCGAGAAAAATGCAATATTAAACTTCTAGGGTAGCGCGAACAGAAACCCGATTAGATCGTTTTACATTAAGGTTAATATAAGTATTCAGCGAGATTCTATCACACTTGTTCAACTTACGTCGCTGCTATTTCAGACAGCGTACAGGGCTAGGCGGCATCTTAAAGCGCGTGGAATGGCGAGTAAAATACACTATTAAACTTCTAGCATAGGGCGAACAGAGACCCGATTAGATCATTTTATATTACGGTTAATATAAGAATTCAGCGAAATTCTATCACATTTGTTCAATTTACGTCTCTCCTATTTCAGATAGCGTATTGGGCAAAGCGGCATCTCAAAGCGCATGAAATGACGAGAGAAATGCAATATTGAACTTCTAGGGTAAGGCAAACCGAGATCCGACTAGATCATTTTATATTACGGTTAATATAAGAATTCAGCGTAATTCTATCACATTTGTTCAATTTACGTCGCTCCTATTTCAGATAGCCTACTGGGCTAGGCGGTATCTTAAAGCGCGTGGGATGGCGAGTAAAATGCACAACTAAACTTCTATTATAGGGCAAACAAAGACCCGATTAGATCATTTTATATTTTGTTTAATATAAGATTCCAGGGAAATTCTATCACATTTGTTCAATTTACGTCGCTCCTATTTCAGATGGCGTATTGGGCTAAGCGGCATCTCAAAGCGCATGAAATTGCGAATAAAATGCACTATTAAACTTCTAGGCTAGGGCGAACACAGACCCGATTAGATCATTTTATATTTTGGTTAATATAAGAAATCAGCGAAATTCTATCACATTTGTTCAACTTACGTCGCTCCTATTTCAGATAGCGTATTGTGCTAAGCGGCATCTCAAAGCGCATGAAATGGCGAGTAAAACGCACTATTAAACTTCTAGGGTAGGGCAAATAGAGACCCTATTAGATCATTTTATATTATGGTTAATATAAGGATTCAACAAAATTCTATCACCTTTGTTCAACTTACGTCGCTGGTATTTCAGATAGCGAATTGGGCTAAGCGGCATCTCAAAGCGCAAGAAATGGCGAGTGAAATGCACTATTAAACTTCTAGGGTAGGATAAACAGAGACCCGATTAGATCATTTTATATTATGGTTAATTTAAGAATTCAGCGAAATTCTATCACATTCGTTCAATTTACGTCGCTCCTATTTCAGGTAGTGTATTGGGCTAAGCGGCATCTCAAAGCGCATGAAATGACGAGTGAAATGCAGTATTAAACTCCTAGGGTAGGGCGAACAGAGACCCGATTAGATCATTTTATATTTGGTTAATATAAGAATTCAGCGAAATTCTATCACATTTGTTCAATTTACGTCTCTCCTATTTCAGATAGCGTATTGGGCAAAGCGGCATCTCAAAGCGCATGAAATGACGAGGGAAATGCACTATTAAACTTCTAGGGTAAGGCAAACCGAGATCCGACTAGATCATTTTATATTACGGTTAATATAAGAATTCAGCGTAATTCTATCACATTTGTTCAATTTACGTCGCTCCTATTTCAGATAGCCTACTGGGCTAGGCGGTATCTTAAAGCGCGTGGGATGGCGAGTAAAATGCACTACTAAACTTCTATTATAGGGCAAACAAAGACCCGATTAGATCATTTCATATTTTGTTTAATATAAGATTCCAGGGAAATTCTATCACATTTGTTCAATTTACGTCGCTCCTATTTCAGATAGCGTATTGGGCTACGCGGCATCTCAAAGCGCATGAAATGGCGAGTAAAATGCAATATTAAACTTCTAGGGTAGCGCGAACAGAAACCCGATTAGATCGTTTTACATTAAGGTTAATATAAGTATTCAGCGAGATTCTATCACATTTGTTCAACTTACGTCGCTGCTATTTCAGACAGCGTACAGGGCTAGGCGGCATCTTAAAGCGCGTGGAATGGCGAGTAAAATACACTATTAAACTTCTAGGATAGGGCGAACAGAGACCCGATTAGATCATTTTATATTACGGTTAATATAAGAATTCAGCGAAATTCTATCACATTTGTTCAATTTACGTCTCTCCTATTTCAGATAGCGTATTGGGCAAAGCGGCATCTGAAAGCGCATGAAATGACGAGAGAAATGCAATATTAAACTTCTAGGGTAAGGCAAACCGAGATCCGACTAGATCATTTTATATTACGGTTAATATAAGAATTCAGCGTAATTCTATCACATTTGTTCAATTTACGTCGCTCCTATTTCAGATAGCCTACTGGGCTAGGCGGTATCTTAAAGCGCGTGGGATGGCGAGTAAAATGCACTACTAAACTTCTATTATAGGGCAAACAAAGACCCGATTAGATCATTTTATATTTTGTTTAATATAAGATTCCAGGGAAATTCTATCACATTTGTTCAATTTACGTCGCTCCTATTTCAGATGGCGTATTGGGCTAAGCGGCATCTCAAAGCGCATGAAATGGCGAATAAAATGCACTATTAAACTTCTAGGCTAGGGCGAACACAGACCCGATTAGATCATTTTATATTTTGGTTAATATAAGAAATCAGCGAAATTCTATCACATTTGTTCAACTTACGTCGCTCCTATTTCAGATAGCGTACTGGGCTAGGCGGCATCTCAAAGCGCATGAAATGGCGAGTAAAATGCACTATTAAACTTCTAGGGTAGGGCAAACAGAGACCCGATTAGATCATTTTATATTTTGGTTAATATAAGAAATCAGCGAAATTCTATCACATTTGTTCAACTTACGTCGCTCCTATTTCAGATAGCGTATTGTGCTAAGCGGCATCTCAAAGCGCATGAAATGGCGAGTAAAACGCACTATTAAACTTCTAGGGTAGGGCAAATAGAGACCCTATTAGATCATTTTATATTATGGTTAATATAAGGATTCAACAAAATTCTATCACCTTTGTTCAACTTACGTCGCTGGTATTTCAGATAGCGAATTGGGCTAAGCGGCATCTCAAAGCGCAAGAAATGGCGAGTGAAATGCACTATTAAACTTCTAGGGTAGGGCAAACAGAGACCCGATTAAATCATATTATATTATGGTTAATTTAAGAATTCAGCAAAATTCTATCACATTTATTCAATTTACGTCGCTCCTATTTCAGATAGCGTATTGGGCTAAGCGGCATCTCAAAGCGCATGAAATGGCGAGTAAAATGCACTATTAAACTTCTAGGATAGGGCGAACAGAGACCCGATTAGATCATTTTATATTATGGTTAATATAAGGATTCAACAAAATTCTATCACCTTTGTTCAACTTACGTCGCTGGTATTTCAGATAGCGAATTGGGCTAAGCGGCATCTCAAAGCGCAAGAAATGGCGAGTGAAATGCACTATTAAACTTCTAGGGTAGGGCAAACAGAGACCCGATTAAATCATATTATATTATGGTTAATTTAAGAATTCAGCAAAATTCTATCACATTTATTCAATTTACGTCGCTCCTATTTCAGATAGCGTATTGGGCTAAGCGGCATCTCAAAGCGCATGAAATGGCGAGTAAAATGCACTATTAAACTTCTAGGATAGGGCGAACAGAGACCCGATTAGATCATTTTATATTACGGTTAATATAAGAATTCAGCGAAATTCTATCACATTTATTCAATTTACGTCGCTCCTATTTCAGATAGCGTATTGGGCTAAGCGGCATCTCAAAGCGCATG
Organism: Macropis europaea; assembly: GCA_916610135.2. Classification (NCBI taxonomy): domain Eukaryota; kingdom Metazoa; phylum Arthropoda; class Insecta; order Hymenoptera; family Melittidae; genus Macropis; species Macropis europaea. The sequence continues at coordinate 80,472 of CAKAJE020000951.1, read as the reverse complement.
AAATGACGAGAGAAATGCAATATTAAACTTCTAGGGTAGGGCAAACAGAGACCCGATTAGATCATTTTACATTAAGGTTAATATAAGAATTCAGCGAAATTCTTTCACATTTGTTCAACTTACGTCGCTCCTATGTCAGGTAGCGTACTGGGCTAGGCGGCATCTTAAAGCGCGTGGGAGGGCGAGTAAAATGCACTACTAAACTTCTATGATAGGGCAATCAGAGACCCGATTAGATCATTTTATATTCTGTTTAATATAAGATTTCAGGGAAATTCTATCACATTTGTTCAATTTACGTCGCTCCTATTTCAGATAGCGTAATGGGCTAAGCGGCATCTCAAAGCGCATGAAATGGCGAATAAAATGCACTATTAAACATTTAGGCTAGGGCGAACAGAGACCCGATTAGATCATTTTACATTATGGTTCATAAAAGTATTCAGCGAAATTCTATCACATTTGTTCAATTTACATCGCTCCTATTTCAGATAGCGTACTGGGCTAGGCGGCATCTTAAAGCGCGTGGACGGGCGAGTAAAATGCACTACTAAGCTTCTAAGATAGGGCAATCAGAGACCCGATTAATTCATTTTACATTAAGGTTAATATAAGAATTCAGCGAAATTCAATCACATTTGTTCAATTTACGTCGCTGATATTTCAGATAGCGTATTGGGCTAAATGGCATCTCAAAGCGCAAGAAATGGCGAGTACAATGCACTATTAAACATCTAGGGTAGGGCAAACAGAGACCCGATTTGATCATTTTATATTATGGGTGATTTAAGAATTCAGCGTAATTCTATCACATTTGTTCAACTTACGTCGCTCCAATTTCAGATAGCGTACTGGGCTAGGCGGCATCTTAAAGCGCGTGGAAGGGCGAGTAAAATGCACTACTAAACTTCTATGATAGGGCAATCAGAGACCCGATTAGATCATTTTATATTATGGTTAATTTAAGAATTCAGCGAAGTTCTATCACATTTGTTCAACTTACGTCGCTCCTATTGGAGATAGCGTATTGGGCTAAGCGGCATCTCAAATCGCATGAAATGGCGAATAAAATGCACTATTAAACTTCTAGGCTAGGGCGAACACAGACCCGATTAGATCATTTTACATTATGGTTAATAAAAGAATTCAGCGAAATTATATCAAATTTGTTCAATTTACGTCGCTCCTATTTCAGATAGCGTACTGGGCTAGCCGGCCTCTTAAAGCGCGTGGAATGGCGAGTAAAATGCACTATTAAATTTCTATGGTAGGGCAATCAGAGACCCGATTAGATCATTTTATATTTTGGTTAACATAAGAATTCAGCGAAATTCTATCACATTTGTTCAATTTATGTCGCTCATATTTCAGATAGCGTACTGGGCTATGCGCCATCTTAAAGCGCGAGGAATGGGGAGTAAAATGTACTATTAAACTCCTATGATAGGGCAACCAGAGACCCGATTAGATCATTTTACATTATGGTTAATAAAAGAATTCAGCGAAATTCTATCACATTTGTTCAATTTACGTCGCTCCTATTTCAGATAGCGTATTGGGCTAACCGGCATCTCAAAGCGCATGAAATGTCGAGTAAAATGCACTATTAAACTTCTAGGGTAGGTCAAACAGAGACCCGATTAGATCATTTTATATTACGGTTAATATAAGAATTCAGCGTAATTCTATCACATTTGTTCAACTTACGTCGCTCCTATTTCAGATAGCGTACTGTGCTATGTAGGCATCTTAAAGGGCGTGAAATGGCGAGTAAAATGCACTGCTAAACTTCTATGATAGGGCAATCAGAGACCCGATTAGATCATTTTATATTTTGTTTAATATAAGATTTCAGGGAATTTCTATCACATTTGTTCAATTTACGTCGCTCCTATTTCAGATAGCGTATTGGGCTAAGCGGCATCTCAAAGCGCATGAAATTGCCAATAAAATTAACTATTATACTTCTAGGCTAGAGCGATCAGAGACCCGATTAGATCATTTTATATTATGGTTAATGTAAGAATTCAGCAAAACTCTATCACATTTGTTCAACTTACGTCGCTCCTATTTCAGATAGCGTATTCGGCTAAGCGGCATCTCAAAGCGCATGAAATGGCGAGTAAAATGCACTATTAAACTTCTAGGGTAGGTCAAACAGAGACCCGATTAGATCATTTTATATTATGGTTAATGTAAGAATTCAGCAAAATTCTATCACATTTGTTCAATTTACGTCGCTCCTATTTCAGACAGCGTATTGAGCTAAGCGGCATCTCAAAGCGCAAGAAATGGCGAGTAAAATACACTATTAAACTTCTAGGGTAGGGCAATCAGAGACCCGATTAGATCATTTTATATTATGGTTAATGTAAGAATTCAGCAAAATTCTATCGCATTTGTTCAATTTAAGTCGCTCCTATTTCAGATAGCGTACTGGGCTAGGCGGCATCTTAAAGCGCGTGGAAGGGCGAGTAAAATGCACTACTAAACTTCTATGATAGGGCAATCAGAGACCCGATTAGATCATTTTATATTTTGTTTTATATAAGATTTCAGGGAAATTCTATCACATTTGTTCAATTTACGTTGCTCCTATTTCAGATAGCGTATTGGGCTAGGCGGCATCTTAAAGCGCGTGGAATGGCGAGTAAAATGCACTATTAAACATCTATGATAGGGCAACCAGAGACCCGATTAGATCATTTTATATTAAGGATAATATAAGAATTCAGCGAAATTCTATCACATTTGTTCAATTTACGTCGCTCATATTTCAGATAGCGTACTGGGCTAGGCGCCATCTTAAAGCGCGTGGAATGGCGAGTAAAATGCACTATTAAACTTCTGTGATAGGGCAATCAGAGACCCGATTAGATCATTTTATATTATGGTTAATTTAAGAATTCAGCAAAATTCTATCACATTTGTTCAACTTACGTCGCTCCTATTTCAGATAGCGTATTGGGCTAAGCGGCATCTCAAAGCGCGTGGAATGGCGAGTAAAATGCAGTATTAAACTTCTAGGGTAGGTCAAACAGAGACCCAATTAGATCATTTAATATTATGGTTAATTTAAGAATTCAGCAAAATTCTATCACATTTGTTCAATTTGCGTCGCTCCTATTTCAGATAGAGTACTGGGCTTGGCGGCATCTTAAAGTGCAAGAAATGGCGAGTAAAATGCACTACTAAACTTCTAGGCTAGGGCGAACAGAGACCCGATTAGATCATTTTATATTGTGGTTAATTTAAGAATTCAGCAAAATTCTATCACATTTGTTCAACTTACGTCGCTCCTATTTCAGATAGCGTACTGGGCCAGGCGGCATCTTAAAGCGCGTGGAATGGCGAGTAAAATGCACTATTAAATGTCTATGATAGGGCAATCAGAGACCCGATTAGATCATTTTATATTTTGGTTAATATAAGAATTCAGCGAAATTCTATCACATTTGTTCAATTTACGTCGCTCCTATTTCAGATAGCGTATTGAGCTAAGCGGCATCTCAAAGCGCAAGAAATGGCGAGTAAAATGCTCTATTAAACTTCTAGGGTAGGGCAACCAGAGACCCGATTAGATCATTTTATATTACGGATAATATAAGAATTCAGCGTAATTCTATCACATTTGTTCAATTTACGTCGCTCATATTTCAGATAGCGTATTGAGCTAAGCGGCATCTCGAAGCGCAAGAAATGGCGAGTAAAATGCACTATTAAACTTCTAGGCTAAGGCAAACAGAGACCCGATTAGATCATTTTATATTACGGTTAATATAAGAATGCAGCGTAATTCTATCACATTTGTTCAACTTACGTCGCTCCTATTTCAGATAGCGTACTGTGCTATGTAGGCATCTTAAAGGGCGTGGAATGGCGAGTAAAATGCACTACTAAACTTCTATGATAGGGCAATCAGAGACCCGATTAGATCATTTTATATTTTGGTTAATATAAGAATTCAGCGAAATTCTATCACATTTGTTCAATTTACGTCGCTCCTATTTCAGATAGCGTATTTGGCTAAGCGGCATCTCAAAGCGCATGAAATGGCCAATAAAATGAACTATTATACTTCTAGGCTAGAGCGATCAGAGACCCGATTAGATCATTTTATATTATGGTTAATGTAAGAATTCAGCAAAATTCTATCACATTTGTTCAACTTACGTCGCTCCTATTTCAGATAGCGTATTGGGCTAAGCGGCATCTCAAAGCGCATGAAATGGCGAGTAAAATGCACTATTAAACTTCTAGGGTAGGTCAAACAGAGACCCGATTAGATCATTTTATATTATGGTTAATGTAAGAATTCAGCAAAATTCTATCACATTTGTTCAATTTACGTCGCTCCTATTTCAGATAGCGTATTGAGCTAAGCGGCATCTCAAAGCGCAAGAAATGGCGAGTAAAATGCACTATTAAACTTCTAGGGTAGGGCAACCAGAGACCCGATTACATCATTTTATATTAAGGATAATATAAGAATTCAGCGTAATTCTATCACATTTGTTCAACTTACGTCGCTCCTATTTCAGATAGCGTACTGTGCTATGTAGGCATCTTAAAGGGCGTGGAAAGGCGAGTAAAATGCACTACTAAACTTCTATGATAGGGCAATCAGAGACCCGATTAGATCATTTTATATTTTAGTTAATATAAGAATTCAGCGAAATTCTATCACATTTGTTCAATTTACGTCGCTCCTATTTCAGATAGCGTATTGGGCTAAGCGGCATCTCGAAGCGCATGAAATGACGGGTGAAATGCACTATTAGACTTCTAGGGTACGGCGAACAGAGACCCGATTAGATCATCTTACATTAAGGTTAATATAAGAGTTCAGGGAAATCCTATCACATTTGTTCAATTTACGTCGCTCCTATTTCAGATAGCGTACTGGGCCGGGCGGCATCTTAAAGCGCGTGGAATGGCGAGTAAAATGCACTATTAAACTTCTGTGATAGGGCAATCAGAGACCCGATTAGATCATTTTATATTATGGTTAATTTAAGAATTCAGCAAAATTCTATCACATTTGTTCAACTTACGTCGCTCCTATTTCAGATAGCGTATTGGGCTAAGCGGCATCTCAAAGCGCGTGGAATGGCGAGTAAAATGCAGTATTAAACTTCTAGGGTAGGTCAAACAGAGACCCAATTAGATCATTTAATATTATGGTTAATTTAAGAATTCAGCAAAATTCTATCACATTTGTTCAATTTGCGTCGCTCCTATTTCAGATAGAGTACTGGGCTTGGCGGCATCTTAAAGTGCAAGAAATGGCGAGTAAAATGCACTACTAAACTTCTAGGCTAGGGCGAACAGAGACCCGATTAGATCATTTTATATTGTGGTTAATTTAAGAATTCAGCAAAATTCTATCACATTTGTTCAACTTACGTCGCTCCTATTTCAGATAGCGTACTGGGCCAGGCGGCATCTTAAAGCGCGTGGAATGGCGAGTAAAATGCACTATTAAATGTCTATGATAGGGCAATCAGAGACCCGATTAGATCATTTTATATTTTGGTTAATATAAGAATTCAGCGAAATTCTATCACATTTGTTCAATTTACGTCGCTCCTATTTCAGATAGCGTATTGAGCTAAGCGGCATCTCAAAGCGCAAGAAATGGCGAGTAAAACGCTCTATTAAACTTCTAGGGTAGGGCAACCAGAGACCCGATTAGATCATTTTATATTACGGATAATATAAGAATTCAGCGTAATTCTATCACATTTGTTCAATTTACGTCGCTCATATTTCAGATAGCGTATTGAGCTAAGCGGCATCTCGAAGCGCAAGAAATGGCGAGTAAAATGCACTATTAAACTTCTAGGGTAGGGCAAACAGAGACCCGATTACATCATTTTATATTACGGTTAATATAAGAATTCAGCGTAATTCTATCACATTTGTTCAACTTACGTCGCTCCTATTTCAGATAGCGTATTGCGCTAAGCGGCATCTCAAAGCGCATGAAATGGCCAATAAAATGCAGTATTAAACTTCTAGGCTAGGGCGAACAGAGACCCGATTAGATCATGTTACATTATGGTTAATAAAAGAATTCAGCGAAATTCTATCACATTTGTTCAACTTACGTCGCTCCTATTTCAGATAGCGTATTGGGCTAGGCGGCATCTTAAGGCGCGTGCAATGGCGAGTAAAATGCACTATTAAACTTCTAGGGTAGGGCAAACAGAAACCCGATTAGATCATTTTATATTATGGTTAATTTACGAATTCAGCAAAATTCTATCACATTTGTTCAATTTACGTCGCTCCTATTTCAGATAGCGTACTGGGCTATGCGGCATCTTAAAGCGCGTGGAATGGCGAGTAAAATGCACTATTAAACTTCTATGATAGGGCACTCAGAGACCCGATTAGATCATTTTATATTTTGGTTAATATAAGAATTCAGCGAAATTCTATCACATTTGTTCAATTTACGTTGCTCCTATTTCAGATAGTGTATTGGGCTAGGCGGCATCTTAAAGCGCGTGGAATGGCGAGTAAAATGCACTATTAAACTTCTATGATAGGGCAACGAGAGACCCGATTAGATCATTTTATATTTTGTTTGATATAAGATTTCAGCGAAATTCTATCACATTTGTTCAATTTACGTCGCTCCTATTTCAGATAGCGCATTGGGCTAAGCGGCACCTCAAAGCGCATGAAATGGCGAGCAAAATGCACTATTAAACTTCTAGGGCAAGTCAATCAGAGACCCGATTAGATCATTTTATATTTTGGTTAATATAAGAATTCAGCGAAATTCTATCACATTTGTTCAATTTACTTCGCTCCTATTTCATATAGCGTATTGGGCTAAGCGGCATCTCAAAGTGCATGAAATGTCGAGTAAAATGCGCTATTAAACTTCTAGGGTAGGGCAAACAGCGACCCGATTAAATAATTTTATATTATAGTTAACTTAAGAATTCAGCGAAATTCTATCACATTTGTTCAATTTACGTCGGTCATATTTCAGACAGCGTTTTGGGCTAAGCGGCATCTCAAAGCGCATGAAATGGCGAATAAAATGCTCTATTAAACTTCTCCGGTAGGGCGAACAGAGACCCGATTAGATCATTTTACATTATGGTTAATACAAGAATTCAGCGAAATTCTATCACATTTGTTCAATTTACGTCGCTCCTATTTCAGATAGCGTACTGGACTAGGCGGCATCTTAAAGCGCCCGGAATGGCGAGTAAAATGCTCTATTAAACTTCTATGATAGGGCAATCAGAGACCCGATTAGATCATTTTATATTATGGTTAATTTAAGAATTCAGCGAAATTCTATCAAATTTGTTCAATTTACGTCGCTTCTATTTCAGATAGCGTACCGGGCTAGGCGGCATCTTAAAGCGCATGAAATGTCGAATAAAATGCACTACTAAACGTCTAGGGTAGGGCAAACAGAGACCCGATTAGATCATTTTATATTATGGTTAATTTAAGAATTCAGCAAAATTCTATCACATTTGTTCAATTTACGTCGTTCCTATTTCAGATAGCGTACTGGGCAAGGCGGCATCTTAAAGCGCGTGGAATGGCGAGTAAAATGCACTATTAAACTTCTATGATACGGCAATCAGAGACCCGATTAAATCATTTTATATTATGGTTAATTTAAGAATTCAGCAAAATTCTAACACCATTTATCGCCATTTCATGCGCTTTGAGGTGCCGCTTAGCCCAACACGCTATCTGAAATAGGAGCGACGTAAATTGAACAAATGTGATAGAATTTCCCTCAATTCTTATATTAAACTTAATGTAAAATGATCTAATCGGGTCTCTGTTTGCCTCACCCTAGAAGTTTAATAATACATTTTACTCGCCATTTTATGCGCTTTGAGATGCCGCCTAGCCCAGTACGCTATCTGAAATAGGAGCGACGTAAATTGAACAAATGTGATAGAATTTCCCTGAATTCTTATATTAACCTTAATGTAAAATGATCTGATCGGGTCTCGGTTCGCCCTACCCTAGAAGTTTAATAGTGCATTTTACATGCCATTTCATGCGCTCTGAGTTGCCGTTTAGCCCAATACGCTACCTGAAATAGGAGCGACGTAAGTTGAACAAATGTGATAGAATTACGCTGTATTCTTATATTAACCGTAATATAAAATGATCTAATCGGGTCTCTGTTCGCCCTAGCGTAGAAGTTTAAGAGTGCATTTCATTCGTCACTTGATGCACTTTGAGGTGCCGCTTAGCCCAATACGCTATCTGAAATAGGAGCAACGTAAATTGAACAAATGTGATAGAATTTCGCTGAATTCTTTTATTAACCATAATATAAAATGATCTAATCGGGTCTCTGATTGCCCTATCACAGATGTTTAATAGTGAATCTTACTCGCCATTCCACGCGCTTTAAGGTGCCGCTTAGCGCAGTACGCTATCTGAAATAGGAGCGATGTAAATTGAACAAATGTGTTAGAATTTCGCTGAATTCTTTTATTAACCATAATGTAAAATGATCTAATCGGGTCTCTGTTTGCCAACCCTAGAAGTATAATAGTGCATTTTACTCGTCATTTCATGCGCTTTGAGATGCCGCTTAGTCCAATGCGCTATCTGAAATAGGAGCGATGTAAATTGAACAAATGTGATACAATTTCGGTGAATTCTTTCATTAACCATAACGTAAAATGATCTAATCGGGTCTCTGTTCGCCCTAGCCTAGAAGTTTAATAGTGCATTTTATTCGCCATTTCATGCGCTTTGAGATGCCGCTTAGCCCAATACGCTATCTGAAACATCAGCGACGTAAATTGAACAAATGTGATAGAATATCGCTGAATTATTATATTATCCTTAATGTAAAATGATCTAATCGGGTCTCTGTTCGCCCTACCCTAGAAGTTTAATAGTGCATTTTACTCGCCATTTCTTGCGCTTTGAGATGCCGCTTAGCCCAATAAGCTATCTGAAATAGGAGCGACGTAAATTGAACAAATGTAATGGAATTTCGCTGAATTCTTATATGAACCAAAATATAAAATGATCTAATCGGGTCTGTGTTTGCCTTACCCTAGAAGTTTAATACTGCATTTTACGTGCCATTTCATGCGCTTTGAGATGCCGTTTAGCCCAATACGCTATCTGAAATAGAAGCGACGTAAATTGAACAAATGTAATAGAATATCGCTGAATTCTTATATGAACCAAAATATAAAATGATCTAATCGTGTCTTTGATTGCCCTATCATAGAAGTTTAATAGTGCATTTTACTCGCCATACCACGCGCTTTAAGATGCCGCCTAGCCCAGTACGCTATCTGAAATAGGAGCGACGAAAATTGAACAAATGTGATAGAATTTCCCTGAATTCTTATATTAACCGTAATATAAAAGGATCTAATCGGGTCTCTGTTCGACCTACCATAGAAGTCTAATAGTTCATTTCACTCGCCATTCCACGCGCTTTAAGATGTGGCCTAGCCCAGTACGCTATCTGAAATAGGAGCGACGAAAATTGGACAAATGTGATAGAATTTCCCTGAATTCTTATATTAACCGTAATATAAAAGGATCTAATCGGGTCTCTGTTTGCCCTACCCTAGAAGTTTAATAGTGCATTTTACTCGACCTTCCACGCGCTTTAAGATACCGCCTAGCCCAGTACGCTATCTGAAATAGGAGCGACGTAAGTTGAACAAATGTGATAGAAATACGCTGTATTCTTATATTAACCGTAATATAAAATGATCTAATCGGGTCTCTGTTTGCCTTGCCCTAGAAGTTTAATAGTGCATTTTACATGCCATTTCATGCGCTTTGAGATGCCGTTTACCCAATACGCTATCTGAAATAGGAGCGTCGTAAATTGAACAAATGTGATAGAATTTCGCTGAATTCTTAAATTAACCATAATATAAAATGATCTAATCGGGTCTCTGATTGCCCTATCACAGATGTTTAATAGTGAATCTTACTCGCCATTCCACGCGCTTTAAGGTGCCGCTTAGCGCAGTACGCTATCTGAAATAGGAGCGATGTAAATTGAACAAATGTGTTAGAATTTCGCTGAATTATTATATTATCCTTAATGTAAAATGATCTAATCGGGTCTCTGTTCGCCCTACCCTAGAAGTTTAATAGTGCATTTTACTCGCCATTTCTTGCGCTTTGAGATGCCGCTTAGCCCAATAAGCTATCTGAAATAGGAGCGACGTAAATTGAACAAATGTGATAGAATTTCCCTGGATTCTTATATTAACCTTAATGTAGAATGATCTATTCGGGTCTCTGGTCGCCGTACCCTAGAAGTTTAATATTGCATTTCACTCGTCATTTCATGCGCTTTGAGATGCCGCTTAGCCCAATACGCTATCTGATATAGGAGCGACGTAAATTGAACAAATGTGATAGAATTTCGCTGAGTCCTTATATTAACCCACATATAAAATGATCTAATCGTGTCTCTGATTGCCCTATCATAGAAGTTTAATAGTGCATTTTACTCGCCACTCCACGCGTTTGAAGGTGCCGCTTAGCACAGTTCGCTATCTGAAATATGAGCGACGTAAATTGAACAAATGTGATAGAGTTTCGCTGAATTCTTATATTATCCTTAATGTAAAATGATCTAATCGGGTCTCTGTTCGCCCTACCCTAGAAGTTTAATAGTGCATTTTACTCGCCATTTCTTGCGCTTTGAGATGCCGCTCAGCCCAATATGCTATCTGAAATAGGAGCGACGTAAATTGAAGAAATGTAATTGAATTTCGCTGAATTCTTAAGTTAACCATAATATAAAATGATCTAATTGGGTCTCTGATTGCCCTATCATTGAAGGTTAATAGTGCATTTTACTCGCCATTCCACGCGTTTTAAGATGCCGCCTAGCCCAGTACGCTATCTGAAATAGGAGCGACGTAAATTGAACAAATGTGATAGAATTTCGCTGAATTCTTAAATTAACCATAATATAAAATGATCTAATCGGGTCTCTGTTCGCCCTACCCTAGAAGTTTAATATTGCATTTCACTCGTCATTTCATGCGCTTTGAGATGCCGCTTAGCCCAATACGGTATCTGAAATAGGAGCGACGTAAATTGAACAAATGTGATAGAATTTCCCTGAATTCTTATATTAAACAAAATATAAAATGATCTAATCGGGTCGCTGATTGCCCTATCATAGAAGTTTAGTAGTGCATTTTGCTCGCCCTTCCACGCGCTTTAAGATGCCGCCTACCCCAGTACGCTGCCTGAAATAGGAGCGACGTAAATTGAACAAATGTGATAGAATTTTGCTGAATTCTTAAATTCACTGTAATATAAAATGATCTAATCGGGTCTCTGTTTGCCCTACCCTAGAAGTTTAATAGTGCATTTTACTCCTCATTTCATGCGCTTTGAGAAGCCGCTTAGCCCAATACGCTATCTGAAATGGGAGCGACGTAAATTGAACAAATGTGATAGAATTTCGCTGAATTCTTTTATTAACCATAATGTAAAATGATCTAATCGGGTCTCTGTTCGCCCTAGCCTAGAAGTTTAATAGCGAATTTTACTCGCCATTTCATGCGCTTTGCCCAATACGCTATCTGAAATAGGAGCGACGTAAATTGAACCAATGTGATAGAATTTTGAGAATTCTTAAATTATCCATAATATAAAATGATCTAATCGGGTCGCTGTTTGCCCTACCCTAGAAGGTTAATAGTGCATTTTACTCGCCATTTCATACGCTTTGAGATGCCGCTTAGCCCAATACGCTATCTGAAATAGGAGCGACGTTAGTTGAACAAACGTGATTGAATTTCGCTGAATTCTTTTATTAAACATAATGTGAAATGATCTAATCGGGACTCTTTTCGCCCTAGCCTAGAAGTTTAATAATGCATTTTACTCGCCATTTCATGCGCTTTAAGATGCCGCATAGCCCAGTACGCTATCTGAAATAGGAACGGCGTAAATTGAACAAATGTAATAGTATTTCGCTGAATTCTTAAATTAACCATAATATAAAATGATCTAATCGGGTCTGTGTTTGCCTTACCCTAGAAGTTTAATACTGCATTTTACGTGCCATTTCATGCGCTTTGAGATGCCGTTTAGCCCAATACGCTATCTGAAATAGAAGCGACGTAAATTGAACAAATGTAATAGAATATCGCTGAATTCTTATATGAACCAAAATATAAAATGATCTAATCGTGTCTCTGATTGCCCTATCATAGAAGTTTAATAGTGCATTTTACTCGCCACTCCACGCGTTTGAAGGTGCCGCTTATCACAGTTCGCTATCTGAAATATGAGCGACGTAAATTGAACAAATGTGATAGAGTTTCGCTGAATTCTTATATTATCCTTAATGTAAAATGATCTAATCGGGTCTCTGTTCGCCATACCCTAGAAGTTTAATAGTGCATTTTACTCGCCATTTCTTGCGCTTTGAGATGCCGCTCAGCCCAATATGCTATCTGAAATAGGAGCGACGTAAATTGAAGAAATGTAATTGAATTTCGCTGAATTCTTAAGTTAACCATAATATAAAATGATCTAATTGGGTCTCTGATTGCCCTATCATTGAAGGTTAATAGTGCATTTTACTCGCCATTCCACGCGCTTTAAGATGCCGCCTAGCCCAGTACGCTATCTGAAATAGGAGCGACGTAAATTGAACAAATGTGATAGAATTTCGCTGAATTCTTAAATTAACCATAATATAAAATGATCTAATCGGGTCTCTGTTCGCCCTACCCTAGAAGTTTAATATTGCATTTCACTCGTCATTTCATGCGCTTTGAGATGCCGCTTAGCCCAATACGGTATCTGAAATAGGAGCGACGTAAATTGAACAAATGTGATAGAATTTCCCTGAATTCTTATATTAAACAAAATATAAAATGATCTAATCGGGTCGCTGATTGCCCTATCATAGAAGTTTAGTAGTGCATTTTGCTCGCCCTTCCACGCGCTTTAAGATGCCGCCTACCCCAGTACGCTGCCTGAAATAGGAGCGACGTAAATTGAACAAATGTGATAGAATTTTGCTGAATTCTTAAATTCACTGTAATATAAAATGATCTAATCGGGTCTCTGTTTGCCCTACCCTAGAAGTTTAATAGTGCATTTTACTCCTCATTTCATGCGCTTTGAGAAGCCGCTTAGCCCAATACGCTATCTGAAATGGGAGCGACGTAAATTGAACAAATGTGATAGAATTTCGCTGAATTCTTTTATTAACCATAATGTAAAATGATCTAATCGGGTCTCTGTTCGCCCTAGCCTAGAAGTTTAATAGCGAATTTTACTCGCCATTTCATGCGCTTTGCCCAATACGCTATCTGAAATAGGAGCGACGTAAATTGAACCAATGTGATAGAATTTTGAGAATTCTTAAATTATCCATAATATAAAATGATCTAATCGGGTCTCTGTTTGCCCTACCCTAGAAGGTTAATAGTGCATTTTACTCGCCATTTCATACGCTTTGAGATGCCGCTTAGCCCAATACGCTATCTGAAATAGGAGCGACGTAAGTTGCACAAACGTGATTGAATTTCGCTGAATTCTTTTATTAAACATAATGTGAAATGATCTAATCGGGACTCTTTTCGCCCTAGCCTAGAAGTTTAATAGTGCATTTTACTCGCCATTTCATGCGCTTTGAGATGCCGCTTAGCCCAATACGCTATCTGAAATAGGAGCGACGTAAGTTGAACAAACGTGATTGAATTTCGCTGAATTCTTTTATTAACCATAATGTAAAATGATCTAATCGGGTCTCTGTTCGCCCTAGCCTAGAAGTTTAATAGTGCGTTTTACTCGCCATTTCATGCGCTTTGTGATGCCGCTTAGCTCAATACGCTATCTGAAATAGGAGCGACGTAAATTGAACAAATGTGATAGAATTACGCTGAATTCTTATATTAACCGTAATATAAAATGATCTAATCGGGTCTCTGTTTGACTTATCCTAGAAGTTTAATAGTGCATTTTACTCGCCATTTCATGCGCTTTGAAATGCCGCTTAGCCCAATACGCTATCTGAGATAGGAGCGACGTAAATTGAACAAATGTGATAGAGATTTGCTGAATTCTTAAATTAACCATAATATAAAATGATCTAATCGGGTCTCTGGTTGCCCTATCACAGAAGTTTATTAGTGCATTTTACTCGCCATTCCACGCGCTTTAAGATGCCGCCTAGCCCAGTACGCTATCTGAAATAGGAGCAACGTAAATTGAACAAATGTGATAGAATTTTTCTGAATTCTTAAATTAACCATAATATAAAATGATCTAATCGGGTCTCTGATTGCCCTGTCGTAGAAGTTTAATAGTGCATTCTACTCGCCATTTCATGCGCTTTATGGCGCCGCTTAGCCCAATACGCTATCTGAAATAGGAGCGACGTAATTTGAACAAATGTGATTGAATTTCGCTGAATTCTTTTATTAACCATAATGTAAAATGATCTAATTGGGTCTCTGTTCGCACTAGCCTAGAGGTTTAATAGTGCGTTTTACTCGCCATTTCATGCGCTTTGAGATGCCGCTTAGCCCAATACGCTATCTGAAATAGGAGCGACGTAATTTGAACAAATGTGACAGAATTTCCCTGAATTCTTAAATTAACATTAATTTAAAATGATCTAATCGGGTCTCTGTTCGCCCTACGCTAGAAGTTTAATATTGCATTGCACTCGTCATTTCATGCGCTTTGAGATGCCGCTTAGCCCAAAACGATATCTGAAATAGGAGCGACGTAAATTGAACAAATGTGATAGAATTTCGCTGAAATCTTAAATTAACCATAATATAGAATCATCTAATCGGGTCTCTGCTTGCCCTACCATAGAAATTTAATAGTGCATTTTACTCCTCATTTCATGCGCTTTGAGATGCCGCTTAGCCCAATACGCTATCTGAAATAGGAGCGACGTAAATTGAACAAATGTGATAGAATTTCGCTGAATTCATATATTGACCAAAATATAAAATGATCTAATCGGGTCTCTGATTGACCTATCATAGAAGTTTAATAGTGCATTTTACTCGCCATTCCACGCGTATTAAGATGCCGCCTAGCCCAGTACGCTATCTGAAATAGGAGCAACGTAAATTGAACAAATGTGATAGAATTTTGCTGAATTCTTAAATTAACCATAATATAAAATGATCTAATCGGGTCTCTGTTTGCCCTACCCAAGAAGTTTAATAGAGCATTTTACTCGCCATTTCATGCGATTTGAGATGCCGCTTAGCCCAATACGCTATCTGGAACAGGAGCGACGTAAATTGAACAAATGTGATAGGATTTCGCTGAATTCTTATATTAACCAAAATATAAAATGATCTAATCGGGTCTCTGATTGCCCTATCATAGAAGTTTAATAGTGCATTTTCCTCGCCATTCCACGCGCTTTAAGATGCCGCCTAGCCCAGTACGCTATCTGAAATAGGAGCGACGTAAATTGAACAAATGTGATAGAATTTTGCTGTATTCTTAAGTTAACGGTAATATAAAATGATCTAATCGGGTCTCTGTTTGACCTACCCTAGAGGTTTAATAGTGCATTTTACTCGCCATTTCATGCGCATGGCGATGCCGCTTAGCCCAATACGCTATATGATATCGGAGCGACGTATATTGAACAAATGTGATAGAATTTCCTTGAATTCTTATATTAACCAAAATATAAAATGATCTGATCGGGTCTCTGATTGCCCTACCATAGGAGTTTAATAGTGCATTTTACTCGCCATTCCACGCGCTTTAAGATGCCGCTTAGTCCAGTACGCTATCTGAAATAGGAGCGACGTAAATTGAACAAATGTGATAGAATTTTGCTGAATTCTTAAATTAACCATAATATAAAATGATCTAATCGGGTCTCTGTTTGTCCTACCCTAGAAGTTTAATAGTGCATTTCACTCGTAATTTCATGCGCTTTGAGATGCCGCTTAGCCCAATACGCTATCTGTAATAGGAGCGACGTAAATTGAACAAATGTGATAGAATTTCGCTGAATTCTTTTATTAACCATAATGTAAAATGATCTAATCGGGTCTCTGTTCGCCTTAGCCGAGAAGTTTAATAGTGCATTTTATTCGCCATTTCATGCGCTTTGAGATGCCGGTTGGCCCAATACGCTATCTGAAATAGGAGCGACGTAAATTGAACAAATGTGATAGGATTTCGCTGAATTCTTATATTAACCAAAATATAAAATGATCTAATCGGGTCTCTCATTGCCCTATCATAGAAGGCTAATAGTGCATTTTACTAGCTATTCCACGCGCTTTAAGATGCCGGCTAGCCCAGTAGGCTATCTGAAATAGGAGTGACGTAAATTGAACAAATGTGATAGAATTACGCTTAATTCTTATATTAACCATAATATAAAATGATCTAATCGGGTCTCTCTTTCCCTTACCCTAGAAGTTTAATCGTGCACTTCACTCGTATTTCATGCGCTTTGAGATGCCGCTTGGCCCAATACGCTATCTGAAATAGGAGCGACGTAGGTTGAACAAATGTGATAGAATTACGCTGAATTCTTATATTAACCGTAATATAAAATCATCTAATCGGGTCTCTCTTTGCATTACCCTAGAAGTTTCATAGTGCATTTTACTCGCCACTCCACACGCTTTAAGATGCCGCATAGCCCAGTACGCTATCTGAAATAGGAGCGACGTAAATTGAACAAATGTGATAGAATTTTGCTGACTTCTTAAATTAATCATAATATAAAATGATCTAATCGGGTCTCTGTTTGCCCTACACTAGAAGTTTAATAGTGCATTTTATTCGCCATTTCTTGCGCTTTGAGATGCCGCTTAGCCCAATACGCTATCTGAAATAGGAGCGACGTAAGTTGAACAAATGTGATAGAATTACGCTTAATTCTTATATTAACCTTAATGTAAAATGATCTAATCGCGTCTCTGTTCGCCATACTCTAGAAGTTTAATAGTGCATTTCACTCCCCATTTCATGCGCTTTGAAATGCCGCTTAGCGCAATACGCTATCTGAAATAGGAGCGACGTAAATTGAACAAATTTGATAGAATTTCGCTGAATTCTTTTATTAACCATAATGTAAAATGATCTAATCGGGTCTCTGTTCGCCCTAGCCTAGAAGTTTAATAGTGCATTTTATTCGCCATTTCATTCGCTTTGAGGTGCCGCTTAGCCCAATACGCTATCTGAAATAGGAGCGACGTAAATTGAACAAATGTGATAGAATTTCGCTGAATTCTTGTATTAACCAAAATATAAAATGATCTAATCGGGTCTCTGATTGCCCTATCGTAGAAGTTTAATAGTGCATTTCACTCGCCATTCCACGCGCTTTAAGATGCCGCCTAGCCCATTACGCTATCTGAAATAGGAACGACGTAAATTGAACAAATGTGACAGAATTTTGCTGAATTTTTAAATTAACCATAATATAAAATGATCTAATCGGGTCTCTGTTTGCCCTACCCTAGAAGGTTAATAGTGCATTGTACTCGCCATTTCGTTCGCTTTGAGATGCCGCTTAGCCCAATACGCTATCTGAAATATCAGCGACGTAAATTGAACAAATGTGATAGAATTTCGCTGAATTCTTATATTAACCTTAATGTAAAATGATTTAATCGGGTCTCTGATTGCCCTATCTTAGAAGTTTAGTAGTGCATTTTACTCGCCCTTCCACGCGCTTTAAGATGCCGCCTAGCCCAGTACGCTATCTGAAATAGGAACGACGTAAATTGAACAAATGTGACAGAATTTTGCTGAATTTTTAAATTAACCATAATATAAAATGATCTAGTCGGGTCTCTGTTTGCCCTACCCTAGAAGGTTAATAGTGCATTGTACTCGCCATTTCGTTCGCTTTGAGATGCCGCTTAGCCCAATACGCTATCTGAAATATCAGCGACGTAAATTGAACAAATGTGATAGAATTTCGCTGAATTCTTATATTAACCTTAATGTAAAATGATTTAATCGGGTCTCTGATTGCCCTATCTTAGAAGTTTAGTAGTGCATTTTACTCGCCCTTCCACGCGCTTTAAGATGCCGCCTAGCCCAGTACGCTATCTGAAATAGGAGCGATGTAAATTGAACAAATGTGATAGAATTTCCCTGAATTCTTATATCAACCTTAATGTAAAATGATCTAATCGGGTCTCTGTTCGCCCTACCCTAGAAGTTTAATAGTGCATTTCACTCGCCAGTTCATGCGCTTTGAGATGCCGCTTAGCACAATACGCTATCTGCAATAGGAGCGACGTAAGTTGAACGAATGTGATAGAATTTCGCTGATTTCTTATATTAACCAAAATATAAAATGATCTAATCGGGTCTCTGATTGCCCTATCATAGAAGTTTAATAGTGCATTTTACTCGCCATTCCACGCGCTTTAAGATGCCGCCTAGCCCAGTACGCTATCTGAAATAGGAGCGACGTAAATCGAACAAATGTGAGAGAATTTCGGTGAATTCTTATATTAACCACAATATAAAACTATCTTAACGGGTCTCTGATTGCCCTACCCTAGAAGTTTAATAGTGCATTTAACTCGCCATTCCACGCGCTTTAAGATGCCGCTTAGCCCAATACGCTGTCTGAAATAGGAGCGACGTAAATTGAACAAATGTGATAGAATTTCTCTGAATTCTTATATTAACCAAAATATGAACTGATCTGATCGGGTCTCTGATTGCCCTATCATAGAAGTTTAATAGTGCATTTTACTGGCCATCCCACGAGCTTTAAGATGCCGCCCATCCCAGTACATTATCTGCAATACGAGCGACGTAAATTGAACAAATGTGATAGAATTTCCCTGAATTCTTATATTAACCAAAATATAAAATGATCTAATCGGGTCTCTGATTGCCCTATCATAGAAGTTTAATAGTGCATTTTACTCGCCATCCCAGGCGCTTTAAGATACCGCCTAGCCCAGTAGGCTATCTGAAATAGGAGCGACGTAAATTGAACAAATGTGATAGAATTACGCTGAATTCTTATATTAACCGTAATATAAAATGATCTAATCGGATCTCTGTTTGCCTTACCCTAGAAGTTTAATATTGCATTTCTCTCGTCATTTCATGCGCTTTGAGATGCTGCTTAGCCCAATACGCTATCTGAAATACGAGCGACGGAAATTGAAGAAATGTGATAGGATTTCGCTGAATTCTTATATTAACCTTAATGTAAAATGATCTAATCGGGTCTCTGTTCACCCTACCCTAGAAGTTTAATAGTGCACTTCACTCGTCATTTCATGCGCTTTGAGATGCCGCTTAGCCCAATACGCTATCTGAAATAGGAGCGACGTAAATTGAAGAAATGTGATAGAATTTCGCTGAATTCTTATATTATCCTTAATGTAAAATGATCTAATCGGGTCTCTGTTCACCCTACCCTAGAAGTTTAATAGTGCACTTCACTCGTCATTTCATGCGCTTTGAGATGCCGCTTAGCCCAATACGCTATCTGAAATAGGAGCGACGTAAATTGAACAAATGTGATAGAATTTCGCTGAATTCTTATATTAACCAAAATATAAACAGATCTAATCGGGTCTCTGATTGCCCTATCAGAGAAGATTAATAGTGCATTTTACTCGCCATTCCACGCGATTTAAGATGCCGCCTAGACCAGTAAGCCATCTGAAATAGGTGCGACGTAAATTGAACAAATGTGATAGAATTTTGCTGAATTCTTAAATTAACCATAATATAAAATGATCTAATCGGGTCTTTGTTTGCCCTATAATAGAAGTTTAGTAGTGCATTTTACTCGCCATCCCACGCGCTTTAAGATACCGCCTAGCCCAGTAGGCTATCTGAAATAGGAGCGACGTAAATTGAACAAATGTGATAGAATTACGCTGAATTCTTACATTAACCGTAATATAAAATGATCTAATCGGATCTCTGTTTGCCCTACCCTAGAAGTTTAATATTGCATTTCTCTCGTCATTTCATGCGCTTTGAGATGCCGCTTAGCCCAATACGCTATCTGAAATAGGAGCGACGTAAATTGAACAAATCTGATAGAATTACCCTGAATTCTTATATTAACCTTAATGTAAAATGATCTAATCGCGTCTCTGTTCGCCATACTCTAGAAGTTTAATAGTGCATTTCATTCGTCATTTCATGCGCTTTGAGATGCCGGTAGGCCCAATTCGCTATCTGAAATAGGAGCGACGTAAATTGAATAAATGTGATAGAATTACCCTGAATTCTTATATTAACCTTAATGTAAAATGATCTAATCGGGTCTCTGTTTGCCCTACCCCAGAAGTTTAATAGTGCATTTTACTCGCCATTTCATGCGCTTTGAGATGCCGCTTATCCCAATACGCTATCTGAAATAGCAGCGACGTAAATTGAACAAATCTGATAGAATTACCCTGAATTCTTATATTAACCTTAATGTAAAATGATCTAATCGGGTCTCTGTTCGCCCTAGCCTAGAAGTTTAATAGTGCATTTTATTCGCTATTTCATGCGCTTTGAGATGCCGCTTAGCCCAATACGCCGTCTGAAATAGGAGCGACGTAAATTGAACAAACGTGATAGAATTTCCCTGGAATCTTATATTAAACAAAATATAAAGTGATCTAATCGGGTCTTTGTTTGCCCTATAATAGAAGTTTAGAAGTGCATTTTACTCGCCATCCCACGCGCTTTAAGATACCGCCTAGCCCAGTAGGCTATCTGAAATTGGAGCGACGTACATTGAACAAATCTGATAGAATTTTGCTGAATTCTTAAATTAACCATAATATAATATGATCTAATCGGGTCTGTGTTTGCCCTACCCTAGAAGTTTAATAGTGCATTTTACTCGCCATTTTATGCGCTTTGAGATGCCGTTTAGCCCAATACGCTATCTGAAATAGGAGCGACGTAAGCTAAACAAATGTGATAGAATTTCGCCAAATTCTTTTATTATCCATAATGTAAAATGATCTAATCGGTTCTCTGTTCGTCCTAGCCTAGAAGTTTAATAGTGCATTTTATTCGACATTTAATGCGCTTTGAGATGCCAGTTAGCACAATACGCTATCTTAAATATGAGCGACGTAAATTGAACAAATGTGATAGAATTTCGCTGAATTCTTACATTAACCAAAATATAAAATGACTTAATCGGGTCTCTGATTGCCCTATCATAGAAGTTTAATAGTGCATTTTACTCGCCATTCCACGCGCTTTAAGGTGCCGCCTAGCCCAGTACGGTATCTGAAATAGGAGCGACCTACATTGAACAAATGTGATAGAATTTTGCTGAATTCTTAAATTAACCATAATATAAAATGATCTGATCGGGTCTCTGTTTGCCCTACCCTAGAAGTTTAATAGTGCATTTTACACGCCATTTCATGCGCTTTGAGATGCCGCTTATCCCAATACGCTATCTGAAATAGGAGCGACGTAAATTGAACAAATGTGCTAGAATTTCGCTGAATTCTTAAATTAACCATAATATAAAATGATCTAATCGGGTCTCTGTTTGTCCTACCCTAGAAGTTTAATAGTGCATTTTACTCCCCATTTCATGCGCTTTGAGATGCCGCTTAGCCCAATACCCTATCTGAAATATGAGCGACATAAATTGAACAAATGTGATAGAATTTCGCTGAATTCTTATGTTAACCAAAATATAAAATGATCTAATCGGGTCTCTGATTGCCCTATCATAGAAATTTAATAGTGCATTTTACTCGCCATTCCACGCGCTTTAAGAGGCCGGCTAGCCCAGTACGCTATCTGAAATAGGAGCGACGTAAATTGAACAAATTTGATATAATTTCGCTGAATTCTTTTATTAACCATAATGTAAAATGATCTAATCGGGTCTCTGTTTGCCCTACCCTAGAAGTTTAATAGTGCATTTTACTCGCCATTCCACGCACTTTAAGATGCCGCCTAGCCCAGTACGCTATCTGAAATAGGAGCGACGTAAGTTGAACAAATGTGATAGAATTACGCTGAATTCTTATATTAACCGTAATATAAAATGATCTAATCGGGTCTCTGTTTGCCTTATCCTAGAAGTTTAAAAGAGCATTTTACTCGACATTTCATGCGCTTTGAGATGCCATTTAGCCCAATACGCTATCTGAAATAGGAGCGATGTAAATTGAACAAATGTGATAGAATTTTGCTGAATTCTTAAATTAACCATAATATGAAATGATCTAATCGGGTCTCTGATTGCCCTATCATAGAAGTTTAGTAGTGCATTTTACTCGCCCTTCCACGCGCTTTAAGATGCCGCCTAGCCCAGCACGCTATCTGAAATAGGAGCGTCGTAAGTTGAACAAATGTGATAGAATTACGCTGAATTCTTAAATCACCCATAATATAAAATGATCTAATCGGGTCTCTGTTTGCCCTACCCTAGATGTTTAATAGTGCATTGTACTCGCCATTTCTTGCGCTCTGAGGTACCGCTTAGCCCAATACGCTATCTGAAATATCAGCGACGTAAATTGAACAAATGTGATTGAATTTCGCTGAATTCTTATATTAACCTTAATGTAAAATGAATTAATCGGGTCTCTGATTGCCCTATCTTAGAAGCTTAGTAGTGCATTTTACTCGCCCGTCCACGCGCTTTAAGATGCCACCTAGCCCAGTACGCTATCTGAAATAGGAGCGACGTAAGTTGAACAAATGTGATAGAATTACGCTGAATTCTTATATTAACCGTAATATAAAATGATCTAATCGGGTCTCTGTTTGCCTTATCCTAGAAGTTTAAAAGAGCATTTTACTCGACATTTCATGCGCTTTGAGATGCCATTTAGCCCAATACGCTATCTGAAATAGGAGCGATGTAAATTGAACAAATGTGATAGAATTTTGCTGAATTCTTACATTAACCAAAATATAAAATGATCTAATCGGGTCTCTGATTGCCCTATCATAGAAGTTTAATAGTGCATTTTACTCGCCATTCCACGCGCTTTAAGATGCCGCCTAGCCCAGTACGGTATCTGAAATAGGAGCGACCTAAATTGAACAAATGTGATAGAATTTTGCTGAATTCTTAAATTAACCAAAATATAAAATGATCTAATCGGGTCTCTGTTTGTCCTACCCTAGAAGTTTAATAGTGCATTTTACTCCCCATTTCATGCGCTTTGAGATGCCGCTTAGCCCAATACCCTATCTGAAATATGAGCGACATAAATTGAACAAATGTGATAGAATTTCGCTGAATTCTTATGTTAACCAAAATATAAAATGATCTAATCGGGTCTCTGATTGCCCTATCACAGAAATTTAATAGTGCATTTTACTCGCCATTCCACGCGCTTTAAGAGGCCGGCTAGCCCAGTACGCTATCTGAAATAGGAGCGACGTAAATTGAACAAATTTGATATAATTTCGCTGAATTCTTTTATTAACCATAATGTAAAATGATCTAATCGGGTCTGTGTTCGCCCTAGCCTAGAAGTTTAATAGTGCATTTTATTCGCCATTTCATGCGCTTTGAGATGCCGCTTAGCCCAATACGCTATCTCCAATAGGAGCGACGTAAGTTGAACAAATGTGATAGAACTTCGCTGAATTCTTAAATTAACCATAATATAAAATGATCTAATCGGGTCTCTGTTTGCCCTACTCTAGAAGTTTAATAGTGCATTTTACTCGCCATTCCACGCGCTTTAAGATGCCGCCTAGCCCAGTACGCTATCTGAAATAGGAGCGACGTAAGTTGAACAAATGTGATAGAATTACGCTGAATTCTTATATTAACCGTAATATAAAATGATCTAATCGGGTCTCTGTTTGCCTTATCCTAGAAGTTTAAAAGTGCATTTTACTCGACATTTCATGCGCTTTGAGATGCCATTTAGCCCAATACGCTATCTGAAATAGGAGCGATGTAAATTGAACAAATGTGATAGAATTTTGCTGAATTCTTAAATTAACCATAATATGAAATGATCTAATCGGGTCCCTGTTTGCCCTATCATAGAAGTTTAGTAGTGCATTTTACTCGCCCTTCCACGCGCTTTAAGATGCCGCCTAGCCCAGCACGCTATCTGAAATAGGAGCGTCGTAAGTTGAACAAATGTGATAGAATTACGCTGAATTCTTAAATCACCCATAATATAAAATGATCTAATCGGGTCTCTGTTTGCCCTACCCTAGATGTTTAATAGTGCATTGTACTCGCCATTTCTTGCGCTCTGAGGTGCCGTTTAGCCCAATACGCTATCTGAAATATCAGCGACGTAAATTGAACAAATGTGATTGAATTTCGCTGAATTCTTATATTAACCTTAATGTAAAATGAATTAATCGGGTCTCTGATTGCCCTATCTTAGAAGCTTAGTAGTGCATTTTACTCGCCCGTCCACGCGCTTTAAGATGCCGCCTAGCCCAGTACGCTATCTGAAATAGGAGCGACGTAAGTTGAACAAATGTGATAGAATTACGCTGAATTCTTATATTAACCGTAATATAAAATGATCTAATCGGGTCTCTGTTTGCCTTATCCTAGAAGTTTAAAAGAGCATTTTACTCGACATTTCATGCGCTTTGAGATGCCATTTAGCCCAATACGCTATCTGAAATAGGAGCGATGTAAATTGAACAAATGTGATAGAATTTTGCTGAATTCTTACATTAACCAAAATATAAAATGATCTAATCGGGTCTCTGATTGCACTATCATAGAAGTTTAATAGTGCATTTTACTCGCCATTCCACGCGCTTTAAGATGCCGCCTAGCCCAGTACGGTATCTGAAATAGGAGCGACCTAAATTGAACAAATGTGATAGAATTTTGCTGAATTCTTAAATTAACCATAATATAAAATGATCTGATCGGGTCTCTGTTTGCCCTACCCTAGAAGTTTAATAGTGCATTTTACACGCCATTTCATGCGCTTTGAGATGCCGCTTATCCCAATACGCTATCTGAAATAGGAGCGACGTAAATTGAACAAATGTGCTAGAATTTCGCTGAATTCTTAAATTAACCATAATATAAAATGATCTAATCGGGTCTCTGTTTGTCCTACCCTAGAAGTTTAATAGTGCATTTTACTCCCCATTTCATGCGCTTTGAGATGCCGCTTAGCCCAATACCCTATCTGAAATATGAGCGACATAAATTGAACAAATGTGATAGAATTTCGCTGAATTCTTATGTTAACCAAAATATAAAATGATCTAATCGGGTCTCTGATTGCCCTATCATAGAAATTTAATAGTGCATTTTACTCGCCATTCCACGCGCTTTAAGAGGCCGGCTAGCCCAGTACGCTATCTGAAATAGGAGCGACGTAAATTGAACAAATTTGATATAATTTCGCTGAATTCTTTTATTAACCATAATGTAAAATGATCTAATCGGGTCTGTGTTCGCCCTAGCCTAGAAGTTTAATAGTGCATTTTATTCGCCATTTCATGCGCTTTGAGATGCCGCTTAGCCCAATACGCTATCTCCAATAGGAGCGACGTAAGTTGAACAAATGTGATAGAACTTCGCTGAATTCTTAAATTAACCATAATATAAAATGATCTAATCGGGTCTCTGTTTGCCCTACCCTAGAAGTTTAATAGTGCATTTTACTCGCCATTCCACGCGCTTTAAGATGCCGCCTAGCCCAGTACGCTATCTGAAATAGGAGCGACGTAAGTTGAACAAATGTGATAGAATTACGCTGCATTCTTATATTAACCGTAATATAAAATGATCTAATCGGGTCTCTGTTTGCCTTATCCTAGAAGTTTAAAAGTGCATTTTACTCGACATTTCATGCGCTTTGAGATGCCATTTAGCCCAATACGCTATCTGAAATAGGAGCGATGTAAATTGAACAAATGTGATAGAATTTTGCTGAATTCTTAAATTAACCATAATATGAAATGATCTAATCGGGTCTCTGATTGCCCTATCATAGAAGTTTAGTAGTGCATTTTACTCGCCCTTCCACGCGCTTTAAGATGCCGTCTAGCCCAGCACGCTATCTGAAATAGGAGCGACGTAAGTTGAACAAATGTGATAGAATTACGCTGAATTCTTAAATCACCCATAATATAAAATGATCAAATCGGGTCTCTGTTTGCCCTACCCTAGATGTTTAATAGTGCATTTTACTCGCCATTTCTTGCGCTCTGAGGTGCCGCTTAGCCCAATACGCTATCTGAAATATCAGCGACGTAAATTGAACAAATGTGATTGAATTTCGCTGAATTCTTATATTAACCTTAATGTAAAATGAATTAATCGGGTCTCTGATTGCCCTATCTTAGAAGCTTAGTAGTGCATTTTACTCGCCCGTCCACGCGCTTTAAGATGCCGCCTAGCCCAGTACGCTATCTGAAATAGGAGCGATGTAAATTGAACAAATGTGATAGAATTTCGCTGAATACTTTTATGAACCATAATGTAAAATGATCTAATCGGGTCTCTGTTCGCCCTAGCCTAAATGTTTAATAGTGCATTTTATTCGCCATTTCATGCGCTTTGAGATGCCGCTTAGCCCATTACGCTATCTGAAATAGGAGCGACGTAAATTGAACAAATGTGATAGAATTTCCCTGAAATCTTATATTAAACAGAATATAAAATGATCTAATCGGGTCTCTGATTGCCCTATCATAGAAGTTTAGTAGTGCATTTTACTCGCCCTCCCACGCGCTTTAAGATGCCGCCTAGCCCAGTACGCTACCTGACATAGGAGCGACGTAAGTTGAACAAATGTGAAAGAATTTCGCTGAATTCTTATATTAACCTTAATGTAAAATGATCTAATCGGGTCTCTGTTTGCACTACCCTAGAAGTTTAATATTGCATTTCTCTCGTCATTTCATGCGCTTTGAGATGCCGCTTAGCCCAATACGCTATCTGAAATAGGAGCGACGTAAATTGAATAAATGTGATAGAATTTCGCTGAATTCTTATATTAACCGTAATATAAAATGATCTAATCGGGTCTCTGTTTGCCCTACCCTAGAAGTTTAATAGTGCATTTTACTCGCCATTTCATGCGCTTTGAGATGCCGCTTAGCCCAATACGCCATCTGAAATAGGAGCGACGTAAATTGAACAAATGTGATAGAATTTCCCTGGAATCTTATATTAAACAAAATATAAAATGATCTAATCGGGTCTTTGTTTGCCCTATAATAGAAGTTTAGTAGTGCATTTTACTCGCCATCCCACGCGCTTTAAGATACCGCCTAGCCCAGTAGGCTATCTGAAATAGGAACGACGTAAATTGAACAAATGTGATAGAATTACGCTGAATTCTTATATTAACCGTAATATAAAATGATCTAGTCGGATCTCGATTTGCCTTACCCTAGAAGTTTAATATTGCATTTCTCTCGTCATTTCATGCGCTTTCAGATGCCGCTTTGCCCAATACGCTATCTGAAATAGGAGAGACGTAAATTGAACAAATGTGATAGAATTTCGCTGAATTCTTATATTAACCGTAATATAAAATGATCTAATCGGGTCTCTGTTCGCCCTATCCTAGAAGTTTAATAGTGTATTTTACTCGCCATTCCACGCGCTTTAAGATGCCGCCTAGCCCTGTACGCTGTCTGAAATAGCAGCGACGTAAGTTGAACAAATGTGATAGAATCTCGCTGAATACTTATATTAACCTTAATGTAAAACGATCTAATCGGGTTTCTGTTCGCGCTACCCTAGAAGCTTAATATTGCATTTTACTCGCCATTTCATGCGCTTTGAGATGCCGCGTAGCCCAATACGCTATCTGAAATAGGAGCGACGTAAATTGAACAAATGTGATAGAATTTCCCTGGAATCTTATATTAAACAAAATATGAAATGATCTAATCGGGTCTTTGTTTGCCCTATAATAGAAGTTTAGTAGTGCATTTTACTCGCCATCCCACGCGCTTTAAGATACCGCCTAGCCCAGTAGGCTATCTGAAATAGGAGCGACGTAAATTGAACAAATGTGATAGAATTACGCTGAATTCTTATATTAACCGTAATATAAAATGATCTAGTCGGATCTCGGTTTGCCTTACCCTAGAAGTTTAATATTGCAGTTCCCTCGTCATTTCATGCGCTTTGAGATGCCGCTTTGCCCAATACGCTATCTGAAATAGGAGAGACGTAAATTGAACAAATGTGATAGAATTTCGCTGAATTCTTATATTAACCATAATATAAAATGATCTAATCGGGTCTCTGCTTGCCCGACCCTAGAAGTTTAATAGTGCATTTTACTCGTCATTTCATGCGCTTTGAGATGCCGCTTTGCCCAATACGCTATCTGAAATAGGAGCGACGTAAATTGAACTAATGTGATAGAATTTCACTGAATTCTTATATTAACCAAAATATAAATTGATCTAATCGGGTCTCTGATTGCCCTAGCATAGAAGTTTAATAGTGCATTTTACTCGCCATTCCGAGCGCTTTAAGATGCCGCATATCCCAATACGCTATCTGAAATAGGAGCGACGTAAATTGAACAAATGTGATAGAATTTCGCTGAATTCTTAAATTAACTATAATATAAAATGATCTAATCGGGTCACTGATTGCCCTACCCTAGAAGTTTAATAGTGCATTTTACTTGCCATTTCATGCGCTTTGAGATGCCGCTTAGCCCAATACGCTATCTGAAATAGGAGCGACGTAAATTGAACAAATGTGATAGAATATCGCTGAATTCTTAAATTAACTATAATATAAAATGATCTAATCGGGTCACTGATTGCCCTACCCTAGAAGTTTAATAGTGCATTTCACTCTTCATTTCATGCGCTTTGAGATGCCGCTTAGCCCAATACGCTATCTGAAATATGAGCGACGTAAATTGAACAAATGTGATAGAATTTCGCTGAATTCTTATATTAACCATAATATAAAATGATCTAATCGGGTATCTGTTTGCCTTATTCTAGAAGTTTAATAGTGCATTATACTCGCCATTTCATGCGCTTCGAGATGCCGCTTAACCCAACACGCTATCTGCAATAGGAGCGACGTAAATTGAACAAACGTGATAGAATTTTGCTGAATTCTTAAATTAACGATAGTACAAAATGATCTAATCGGGTCCCTGTTTGCCCTACCCTAGAAGTTTACTAGTGCATTTTGCTCGCCATTTCATGCGCTTTGAGATGCCGCTTAGCCCAATAAGCTATCTGAAATAGGAGCGACGTAAATTGAACAAATGTGATAGAATATCGCTGAATTCTTAAATTAACTATAATATAAAATGATCTAATCGGGTCACTGATTGCCCTACCCTAGAAGTTTAATAGTGCATTTCACTCTTCATTTCATGCGCTTTGAGATGCCGCTTAGCCCAATACGCTATCGGAAATATGAGCGACGTAAATTGAACAAATGTGATAGAATTTCGCTGAATTCTTATATTAACAAAAATATAAAATGATCTAATCGGGTCTCTGTTTGCCCTACCCTAGAAGTTTAATAGTGCATTTTGCTCGCCATTTCATGCGCTTTGAGTTGCCGCTTAGCCCAATACGCTATCTGAAATAGGAGCGACGTAAATTGAACAAATGTGATAGAATTTCGCTGAATTCTTAAATTAACTATAATATAAAAGGATCTAATCGGGTCACTGATTGCCCTATCATAGAAGTTTAATAGTGCATTTTGCTCGCCATTTCATGCGCTTTGAGATGCCGCTTAGCCCAATACGCTATCTGAAATAGGAGCGACGTAAATTGAACAAATGTGATAGAATTTCGCTGAATTCTTAAATTAACTATAATATAAAATGATCTAATCGGGTCACTGATTGCCCTATCATAGAAGTTTAATAGTGCATCTAACTCGCCATTCCACGCGCTTTAAGATGCCGGCCAGCCCAGTACGCTATCTGAAATAGGAGCGACGTAATTTGAAGAAATGTGATAGAATTACGCTGAATTCTTATATTAACCGTAATATAAAATGATATAATCGGGTCTCCGTTTGCCCTACCCTAGAAGTTTAATTGTCCATTTTATTCGCCATTTCATGCGCTTTGAGATGCCGGTTAGCCCAATACGCTAACTGAAATAGGAGCGACGTAAATAGAACAAATGTGATAGGATTTCCCTGAAATCTTATATTAAACAAAATATAAAATGATCTAATCGGGTCTCTGACTGCCCTATCATTGAAGTTTAACAGTGCATTTTACTCGCGATTCCACGCGCTATAAGATGCCGCCTAGCCCAGTACGCTATCTGAAATAGGAGCGACGTAAATTCAACAAATGTGATAGAATCTTGTTGAATTCTTAAATTAACCATAATATAAAATGATCTAATCGGGTCTCTGTTTGCCCTACCCTAGGAGTTTAATAGTGCATTTTACTCGCCATTTCATGCGCTTTGAGATGCCGCTTAGCCCAATACGCTATCTGAAATATCAGCGACACGAATTGAACAAATGTGATAGAATTTCCCTGAAATCTTGTATTAAACAAAATATAAAATGATCTAATCGCGTCTCTGATTGCCCTATCATACAAGTTTAATAGTGCATTTTACTTGCCTCTCCACGCGCTTTAGGATGCCGCCTAGCCCAGTACGCTATCCGAAATAGGAGCGACGTAAATTGAACAAATGTGATAGAATTTTGCTGAATTCTTAAATTAACCATAATATAAAATGATCTAATCGGGTCTCTGTTTGCCCTACCCTAGAAGTTTAATAGTGCATTTTACTCGCCATTTCATGCGCTTTGAGATGCCGCTTACTCCAATACGCTATCTGAAATACGAGCGACGTAAATTGAACAAATGTGATAGAATTTTGCTGAATTCTTATATTAGCCATAATATAAAATGATCTAATCGGGTCTCTGTTTGCCCTACCCTAGAACTTTATTAGTGCATTTCACTCGTCATTTCATGCGCTTTGAGACGCCGCTTAGCCCAATAAGCTATCTAAAATAGGAGCGACGTAAATTGAACAAATGTGATAGAATTTCCCTGAATTCTTATATTAACCTTAATGTAAAATGATCTAATCGGGTCTCTGTTCGCCCTACACTAGAAGTTTAATAGTGCATTTCACTCGTCATTTCATGCGCTTTGAGATGCCGCTTAGCCCAATACGCTATCTGAAATAGGAGAGACGTAAATTGAACAAATGTGATAGAATTTCCCTGCATTCTTATATTAAACAAAATATAAAATGATCTAATCGGGTCTCTGTTTGCCCTATCACAGAAGTTTAGTAGTGCATTTTACTCGCCATTCCACGCGCTTTAAGATGCCTCCTAGCCCAGTACGCTATCTGAAATAGGAGCGACGTAAGTTGAACAAATGTGATAGAATTTTGCTGAATTCTTAGATTAACCATAATATAAAATGATCTAATCTGGTCTCTGTTCGCCCTACCATAGAAGTCTTATAGTGCATTTCACTCGCCATTTCATGCGCTTTGAGATGCCGCATAGCCCAATACGCTATCTGAAATAGGAGCGACCTAAATTGAACGAATGTGATAGAATTTTGCTGAATTCTTAAATTAACCATAATATAAAATGATCTAATCGGGTCTCTGCTTGCCCTACCCTAGAAGTTTAATAGTGCATTTTACTCGTCATTTCATGCGCTTTGAGATGCCGCTTTGCCCAATACGCTATCTGAAATAGGAGCGACGTAAATTGAACGAATGTGATAGAATTTCGCTCAATTCATAAATTAACCATAATATAAACTGATCTAATCGGGTCTCTGTTTGCCCTACCCTAGAACTTTAATAGTGCATTTTATTCGCCATTTCATACGCTTTGAGATGCCGCTTTGCCCAATACGCTATCTGAAATAGGAGCGACATAAATTGAACAAATGTGATAGAATTTCACTGAATTCTTATATTAACCAAAATATAAAATGATCTAATCGGGTCTCTGATTGCCCTAGCATAGAAGTTTAATAGTGCATTTTACTCGCCATTCCGAGCGCTTTAAGATGCCGCATAGCCCAATACGCTATCTGACATAGGAGCGACGTAAATTGAACAAATGTGATAGAATTTCGCTGAATTCTTAAATTAACTATAATATAAAATGATCTAATCGGGTATCTGTTTGCCTTATCCTAGAAGTTTAATAGTGCATTATACTCGCCATTTCATGCGCTTCGAGATGCCGCTTAACCCAACACGCTATCTGCAATAGGAGCGACGTAAATTGAACAAACGTGATAGAATTTTGCTGAATTCTTAAATTAACCATAGTACAAAATGATCTAATCGGGTCTCTGTTTGCCCTACCCTAGAAGTTTAATAGTGCATTTTGCTCGCCATTTCATGCGCTTTGAGATGCCGCTTAGCCCAATACGCTATCTGAAATAGGAGCGACGTAAATTGAACAAATGTGATAGAATATCGCTGAATTCTTAAATTAACTATAATATAAAATGATCTAATCGGGTCACTGATTGCCCTACCCTAGAAGTTTAATAGTGCATTTCACTCTTCATTTCATGCGCTTTGAGATGCCGCTTAGCCCAATACGATATCGGAAATATGAGCGACGTAAATTGAACAAATGTGATAGAATTTCGCTGAATTCTTATATTAACAAAAATATAAAATGATCTAATCGGGTCTCTGTTTGCCCTACCCTAGAAGTTTAATAGTGCATTTTGCTCGCCATTTCATGCGCTTTGAGTTGCCGCTTAGCCCAATACGCTATCTGAAATAGGAGCGACGTAAATTGAACAAATGAGATAGAATTTCGCTGAATTCTTAAATTAACTATAATATAAAAGGATCTAATCGGGTCACTGATTGCCCTATCATAGAAGTTTAATAGTGCATTTTGCTCGCCATTTCATGCGCTTTGAGATGCCGCTTAGCCCAATACGCTATCTGAAATAGGAGGGACGTAAATTGAACAAATGTGATAGAATTTCGCTGAATTCTCAAATTAACTATAATATAAAATGATCTAATCGGGTCACTGATTGCCCTATCATAGAAGTTTAATAGTGCATTTTACTCGCCATTCCACGCGCTTTAAGATGCCGGCCAGCCCAGTACGCTATCTGAAATAGGAGCGACGTAATTTGAAGAAATGTGATAGAATTACGCTGAATTCTTATATTAACCGTAATATAAAATGATCTAATCGGGTCTCCGTTTGCCCTACCCTAGAAGTTTAATTGTCCATTTTATTCGCCATTTCATGCGCTTTGAGATGCCGGTTAGCCCAATACGCTAACTGAAATAGGAGCGACGTAAATAGAACAAATGTGATAGGATTTCCCTGAAATCTTATATTAAACAAAATATGAAATGATCTAATCGGGTCTCTGACTGCCCTATCATTGAAGTTTAACAGTGCATTTTACTCGCGATTCCACGCGCTTTAAGATGCCGCCTAGCCCAGTACGCTATCTGAAATAGGAGCGACGTAAATTCAACAAATGTGATAGAATCTTGTTGAATTCTTAAATTAACCATAATATAAAATGATCTAATCGGGTCTCTGTTTGCCCTACCCTAGGAGTTTAATAGTGCATTTTACTCGCCATTTCATGCGCTTTGAGATGCCGCTTATCCCAATACGCTATCTGAAATATCAGCGACACGAATTGAACAAATGTGATAGAATTTCCCTGAAATCTTGTATTAAACAAAATATAAAATGATCTAATCGCGCATCTGATTGCCCTATCATGCAAGTTTAATAGTGCATTTTACTCGCCAATCCACGCGCTTTAGGATGCCGCCTAGTCCAGTACGCTATCCGAAATAGGAGCGACGTAAATTGAACAAATGTGATAGAATTTTGCTGAATTCTTAAATTAACCATAATATAAAATGATCTAATCGGGTCTCTGTTTGCCCTACCCTAGAAGTTTAATAGTGCATTTTACTCGCCATTCCGAGCGCTTTAAGATGCCGCATAGCACAATACGCTATCTGAAATAGGAGCGACGTAAATTGAACAAATGTGATAGAATTTCGCTGAATTCTTAAATTAACTATAATATAAAATGATCTGATCGGGTCACTGATTGCCCCACCCTAGAAGTTTAATAGTGCATTTTACTTGCCATTTCATGCGCTTTGAGATGCCGCTTAGCCCAATACGCTATCTGAAATATGAGCGACGTAAATTGAACAAATGTGATAGAATTTCGCTGAATTCTTATATTAACCATAATATAAAATGATCTAATCGGGTATCTGTTTGCATTATCCTAGAAGTTTAATAGTGCATTATACTCGCCATTTCATGCGCTTCGAGATGCCGCTTAACCCAACACGCTATCTGCAATAGGAGCGACGTAAATTGAACAAACGTGATAGAATTTTGCTGAATTCTTAAATTAACCAAAATATAAAATAATCTAATCGGGTCTCTGATTGCCCTATCATAGAAGTTTAATAGTGCATTTTACTCGCCATTTCACGCGCTCTACGATGCCGCCTAGCCCAGTACGCTATCTGAAATAGGAGCGACGTAAATTGAACAAATGTGATAGAATTTTGCTGAATTCTTAAATTAACCATAATATAAAATGATCTAATCGGGTCTCTGTTTGCACTACCCTAGAAGTTTAATAGTGCATTCTACTCGCCATTTCATGCGCTTTGAGATGCCGCTTAGCCCAATACGCTATCTGAAATATGAGCGACGTAAATTGAACAAATGTGATAGAATTTCCCTGAAATCTTATATTAAACAAAATATAAAATGATCTAATCGGGTCTGTGAATGCCCTATCATAGAAGCTTAATATTGCATTTTACTCGCCATTCCACGCGGATTAAGATGCCGGCCAGCCCAGTACGCTATCTGAAATAGGAGCGACGTAATTTGAACAAATGTGATAGAATTACGCTGCATTCTTATATTAACCGTAATATAAAGTGATCTAACCGGGTATCTGTTTGCCTTATCCTAGAAGTTTAATAGTGCATTATACTCGCCATTTCATGCGCTTCGAGATGCCGCTTAGCTCAATACGCTATCTGAAATAGGAGCGACGAAAGTTGAACAAATGTGATAGAATTTCGCTGAATTATTTTATTAACCAGAATGTAAAATGATCTAATCTGGTCTCTGTTCGCCCTACCATAGAAGTCTTATAGTGCATTTCCCTCGCCATTTCATGCGCTTTGAGATGCCGCTTAGCCCAATACGCTATCTGAAATAGGAGCGACCTAAATTGAACGAATGTGATAGAATTTTGCTGAATTCTTAAATTAACCATAATATAAAATGATCTAATCGGGTCTCTGCTTGCCCTACCCTAGAAGTTTAATAGTGCATTTTACTCTTCATTTCATGCGCTTTGAGATGCCGCTTTGCCCAATACGCTATCTGAAATAGGAGCGACGTAAATTGAACGAATGTGATAGAATCTCGCTCAATTCTTAAATTAACCATAATATAAACTGATCTAATCGGGTCTCTGTTTGCCCTACCCTAGAACTTTAATAGTACATTTTACTCGTCATTTCATGCGCTTTGAGATGCCGCTTAGCCTAATACGCTATCTGAAATTGGAGCGATATAAGTGGAACAAATGTGATAGAATTTCGCTGAATTCTTTTCTTAACCATAATGTAAAATGATCTAATCGGATCTCTGTTCGCCCGAGCCTAGAATTTTAATAGTGAATTTTATTCGCCATTTCATACGCTTTGAGTTGCCGCTTTTCCCAATACGCTATCTGAAATAGGAGCGACGTAAATAGAACAAATGTGATAGAATTTCACTGAATTCTTATATTAACCAAAATATAAAATGATCTAATCGGGTCTCTGATTGCGCTAGCATAGAAGTTTAATAGTGCATTTTACTCGCCATTCCGAGCGCTTTAAGATGCCGCATAGCCCAATACGCTATCTGAAATAGGAGCGACGTAAATTGAACAAATGTGATAGAATTTCGCTGCATTCTTAAATTAACTATAATATAAAATGATCTAATCGGGTCACTGATTGCCCTACCCTAGAAGTTTAATAGTGCATTTTACTTGCCATTTCATGCGCTTTGAGTTGCCGCTTTGCCCAATACGCTATCTGAAATATGAGCGACGTAAATTGAACAAATGTGATAAAATTTCGCTGAATTCTTATATTAACCATAATATAAAATGATCTAATCGGGTATCTGTTTCCCTTATCCTAGAAGTTTAATAGTGCATTTTACTCGCAATTTCATGCGCTTTGAGGTGCCGCTTAACCCAATACGCTATCTGCAATAGGAGCGACGTAAATTGAACAAATGTGATAGAATATCGCTGAATTCTTAAATTAACTATAATATAAAATGATCTAATCGGGTCACTGATTGCCCTACCCTAGAAGTTTAATAGTGCATTTTACTCGCCATTTCATGCGCTTTGAGATGCCGCTTAGCCCAATACGCTATCGGAAATATGAGCGACGTAAATTGAACAAATGTGATAGAATTTCGCTGAATTCTTATATTAACAAAAATATAAAATGATCTAATCGGGTCTCTGTTTGCCTTATCCTAGAAGTTTAGTATTGCATTTTACTCGCCATTTCATGCGCTTTGAGATGCCGCTTAGCCCAATACACTATCTGAAATATCAGCGACACGAATTGAACAAATGTGATACAATTTCCCTGAAATCTTGTATTAAACAAAATATAAAATGATCTAATCGCGTCTCTGATTGCCCTATCATACAACTTTAATAGTGCATTTTACTCGCCACTCCACGCGCTTTAGGATGCCGCCTAGCCCAGTACGCTATCCGAAATAGGAGCGACGTAAATTGAACAAATGTGATAGAATTTTGCTGAATTCTTAAATTAACCATAATATAAAATGATCTAATCGGGTCTCTGTTTGCCCTACCCTAGAAGTTTAATAGTGCATTTTACTCGCCATTTCACGCGCTTTGAGATGCCGCTTAACCCAATACGCTAACTGAAATAGGAGCAACGAAAGTTGAACAAATGTGATAGAATTTCGCTGAATTATTTTATTGACCAGAATGTAAAATGATCTAATCGGGTCTCTGTTCGCCCTAGCCTAGAAGTTTAATAGTGCATTTTATTCGCCATTCCATGCGCTTTGAGATGCCGCGTAGCCCAGTACGCTACCTGAAATAGGAGCGACGTAAATTGAACAAATGTGATAGAATTTCCCTGAATTCTTATATTAACCTTAATGTAAAATGATCTAATCGGGTCTCCGTTCGCCCTACCCTAGAAGTTTAATAGTGCATTTCACTCGTCATTTCATGCGCTTTCAGTTGCCGCTTAGCCCAATACGCTATCTGAAATAGGAGCGACGTAAATTGAACAAATGTGATAGAATTTCCCTGAAATCTTATATTAAACAAAATATAAAATGATCTAATCGGGTCTCTGATTGCCCTATCATAGAAGTTTAGTAGTGCATTTTACTCGCCATTCCACGCGCTTTAAGATGCCGCCTAGCCCAGTACGCTATCTGAAATAGGAGCGACGTAACTTGAACGAATGTTATAGAATTACGCTGCATTCTTATATTAACCGTAATATAAAATGATCTAATCGGGTATCTGTTTGCCTTATCCTAGAAGTTTAATAGTGCATTATACTCGCCATTTCATGCGCTTCGTGATGCCGCTTAGCTCAATACGCTATCTGAAATACGAGCGACGAAAGTTGAACAAATGTGATAGAATTTCGCTGAATTATTTTATTAACCAGAATGTAAAATGATCTAATCTGGTCTCTGTTCGCCCTACCATAGAAGTCTTATAGTGCATTTCACTCGCCATTTCATGCGCTTTGAGATGCCGCTTAGCCCAATACGCTATCTGAAATAGGAGCGACCTAAATTGAACGAATGTGATAGAATTTTGCTGAATTCTTAAATTAACCATAATATAAAATGATCTAATCGGGTCTCTGCTGGCCCTACCCTAGAAGTTTAATAGTGCATTTTACTGGTCATTTCATGCGCTTTGAGATGCCGCTTAGCCGAATACGCTATCTGGAATAGGAGCGACGTAAATTGAACAAATGTGATACTATTTCCTTGAAATCTTATATTAAACAAAATATAAAATGATCTAATCGGGTCTCTGATTGCCCTATCATAGAAGTTTAGTAGTGCATTTTGCTCGCCATTCCACGCGCTTTAAGTTGCCGCCTAGCCCAGTACGCTATCTGAAATAGGAGCGACGTAAGTTGAACAAATGTGATAGAATTTTGCTGAATTCTTAAATTAACCATAATATAAAATGATCTAATCGGATCTCTGTTTGCCCTACCCTAGAAGTTTAATAGTGCATTTTAGTCGCCATTTCATGCGCTTTGAGATCCGGCTTAGCCCAATACGCTATCTGAAATAGGAGCGACGTAAATTGAACAAATGTGATAGAATTTCCCTGAAATCTTATATTAATCAAAATATAAAATGATCTACTCGGGTCTCTGATTGCCCTATCATAGAAGATTAGTAGTGCATTTTACTCGCCATTCCATGCGCTTTGAGATGCCGCCTAGCCCGGTACGCTATCTGAAATAGGAGCGTCGTAACTTGAACAAATGTGATAGAATTACGCTGAATTCTTATATTAACCGTAATATAAAATGATCTAATCGGGTCTCTGTTTGCCTTATCCTAGAAGTTTAATAGCGCATTTTAGTCGCCATTTCATGCGCTTTGAGATGCCGCTTAGCCCAATACGCTATCTGAAATAGGAGCGACGTAAGTTGAACAAATGTGATAGAATTACGCTGAATTCTTTTATTAACCATAATGTAAAATGATCTGCTCGGGTCTCTGTTCGCCCTAGCCTAGAAGTTTAATAGTGCATTTAATTCGCCATTTCATGCGCTTTGAGATGCCGCTTAACCCAATACGCTATCAGAAAGAGGAGCAACGAAAGTTGAACAAATGTGATAGAATTTCGCTGAATTATTTTATTAAGCAGAATGTAAAATGATCTAATCGGGTCTCTGTTCGCTCTAGCCTAGAAGTTTAATAGTGCATTTTATTCGCCATTTCATGCGCTTTGTGATGCCGCGTAGCCCAATACGCTATCTGAAATAGGAGCGACGTAAATTGAACAAATGTGATAGAATTTCCCTGAATTCTTATATTAACCTTAATGTAAAATGATCTAATCGGGTCTCTGTTCGCCCTACCCTAGAAGTTTAATAGTGCATTTCACTCGTCATTTCATGCGCTTTCAGTTGCCGCTTAGCCCAATACGCTATCTGAAATAGGAGCGACGTAAATTGAACAAATGTGATAGAATTTCCCTGAAATCTTATATTAAACAAAATATAAAATGATCTAAT
Organism: Macropis europaea; assembly: GCA_916610135.2. NCBI lineage: Eukaryota > Metazoa > Arthropoda > Insecta > Hymenoptera > Melittidae > Macropis > Macropis europaea. Next base: position 41,184 of record CAKAJE020000951.1, on the reverse strand, counting down.
CGGGTCTCTGATTGCCCTATCATAGAAGATTAGTAGTGCATTTTACTCGCCATTCCACGCGCTTTAAGATGCCGCCTAGCCCAGTACGCTATATGAAATAGGAGCGACGTAACTTGCACAAATGTGATAGAATTACGCTGCATTCTTATATTAACCGTAATATAAAATGATCTAACCGGGTATCTGTTTGCCCTATCCTAGAAGTTTAATAGTGCATTATACTCGCCATTTCATGCGCTCCGAGATGCCGCTTAGCTCAATACGCTATCTGAAATAGGAGCGACGAAAGTTGAACAAATGTGATAGAATTTCGCTGAATTATTTTATTAACCAGAATGTAAAATGATCTAATCTGGTCTCTGTTCGCCCTACCATAGAAGTCTTATAGTGCATTTCACTCGCCATTTCATGCGCTTTGAGATGCCGCTTAGCCCAATACGCTATCTGAAATAGGAGCGACCTAAATTGAACGAATGTGATAGAATTTCGCTCAATTCTTAAATTAACCATAATATAAAATGATCTAATCGGGTCTCTGTTTGCCCTACCCTAGGAGTTTAATAGTGCATTTTACTCGCCATTTCATGCGCTTTGAGATGCCGCTTAGCCCAATACGCTATCTGAAATATCAGCGACACGAATTGAACAAATGTGATAGAATTTCCCTGAAATCTTGTATTAAACAAAATATAAAATGATCTAATCGCGTCTCTGATTGCCCTATCATACAAGTTTAATAGTGCATTTTACTCGCCACTCCACGCGCTTTAGGATGCCGCCTAGCCCAGTACGCTAACCGAAATAGGAGCGACGTAAATTGAACAAATGTGATAGAATTTTGCTGAATTCTTAAATTAACCATAATATAAAATGATCTAATCGGGTCTCTGTTTGCCCTACCCTAGGAGTTTAATAGTGCATTTTACGCGCCATTTCATGCGCTTTGAGATGCCGCTTAACCCAATACGCTATCAGAAAGAGGAGCAACGAAAGTTGAACAAATGTGATAGAATTTCGCTGAATTATTTTATTAAGCAGAATGTAAAATGATCTAATCGGGTCTCTGTTCGCTCTAGCCTAGAAGTTTAATAGTGCATTTTATTCGCCATTTCATCCGCTTTGTGATGCCGCGTAGCCCAATACGCTATCTGAAATAGGAGCGACGTAAATTGAACAAATGTGATAGAATTTCCCTGAATTCTTATATTAACCTTAATGTAAAATGATCTAATCGGGTCTCTGTTCGCCCTACCCTAGAAGTTTAATAGTGCATTTCACTCGTCATTTCATGCGCTTTCAGTTGCCGCTTAGCCCAATACGCTATCTGAAATAGGAGCGACGTAAATCGAACAAATGTGATAGAATTTCCCTGAAATCTTATATTAAACAAAATATAAAATGATCTAATCGGGTCTCTGATTGCCCTATCATAGAAGATTAGTAGTGCATTTTACTCGCCATTCCACGCGCTTTAAGGTGCCGCCTAGCCCAGTACGCTATATGAAATAGGAGCGACGTAACTTGCACAAATGTGATAGAATTACGCTGCATTCTTATATTAACCGTAATATAAAATGATCTAACCGGGTATCTGTTTGCCCTATCCTAGAAGTTTAATAGTGCATTATACTCGCCATTTCATGCGCTTCGAGATGCCGCTTAGCTCAATACGCTATCTGAAATAGGAGCGACGAAAGTTGAACAAATGTGATAGAATTTCGCTGAATTATTTTATTAACCAGAATGTAAAATGATCTAATCTGGTCTCTGTTCGCCCTACCATAGAAGTCTTATAGTGCATTTCACTCGCCATTTCATGCGCTTTGAGATGCCGCTTAGCCCAATACGCTATCTGAAATAGGAGCGACCTAAATTGAACGAATGTGATAGAATTTCGCTCAATTCTTAAATTAACCATAATATAAAATGATCTAATCGGGTCTCTGTTTGCCCTACCCTAGGAGTTTAATAGTGCATTTTACTCGCCATTTCATGCGCTTTGAGATGCCGCTTAGCCCAATACGCTATCTGAAATATCAGCGACACGAATTGAACAAATGTGATAGAATTTCCCTGAAATCTTGTATTAAACAAAATATAAAATGATCTAATCGCGTCTCTGATTGCCCTATCATACAAGTTTAATAGTGCATTTTACTCGCCACTCCACGCGCTTTAGGATGCCGCCTAGCCCAGTACGCTATCCGAAATAGGAGCGACGTAAATTGAACAAATGTGATAGAATTTTGCTGAATTCTTAAATTAACCATAATATAAAATGATCTAATCGGGTCTCTGTTTGCCCTACCCTAGGAGTTTAATAGTGCATTTTACGCGCCATTTCATGCGCTTTGAGATGCCGCTTAACCCAATACGCTATCAGAAAGAGGAGCAACGAAAGTTGAACAAATGTGATAGAATTTCGCTGAATTATTTTATTAAGCAGAATGTAAAATGATCTAATCGGGTCTCTGTTCGCTCTAGCCTAGAAGTTTAATAGTGCATTTTATTCGCCATTTCATGCGCTTTGTGATGCCGCGTAGCCCAATACGCTATCTGAAATAGGAGCGACGTAAATTGAACAAATGTGATAGAATTTCCCTGAATTCTTATATTAACCTTAATGTAAAATGATCTAATCGGGTCTCTGTTCGCCCTACCCTAGAAGTTTAATAGTGCATTTCACTCGTCATTTCATGCGCTTTCAGTTGCCGCTTAGCCCAATACGCTATCTGAAATAGGAGCGACGTAAATTGAACAAATGTGATAGAATTTCCCTGAAATCTTATATTAAACAAAATATAAAATGATCTAATCGGGTCTCTGATTGCCCTATCATAGAAGATTAGTAGTGCATTTTACTCGCCATTCCACGCGCTTTAAGGTGCCGCTTAGCCCAGTACGCTATATGAAATAGGAGCGACGTAACTTGCACAAATGTGATAGAATTACGCTGCATTCTTATATTAACCGTAATATAAAATGATCTAACCGGGTATCTGTTTGCCCTATCCTAGAAGTTTAATAGTGCATTATACTCGCCATTTCATGCGCTTCGAGATGCCGCTTAGCTCAATACGCTATCTGAAATAGGAGCGACGAAAGTTGAACAAATGTGATAGAATTTCGCTGAATTATTTTATTAACCAGAATGTAAAATGATCTAATCTGGTCTCTGTTCGCCCTACCATAGAAGTCTTATAGTGCATTTTACTCGCCAGTTCATGCGCTTTGAGATGCCGCTTAGCCCAATACGCTATCTGAAATAGGAGCGACCTAAATTGAACGAATGTGATAGAATTTCGCTCAATTCTTAAATTAACCATAATATAAAATGATCTAATCGGGTCTCTGTTTGCCCTACCCTAGGAGTTTAATAGTGCATTTTACTCGCAATTTCATGCGCTTTGAGGTGCCGCTTAGCCCAATACGCTATCTGAAATAGGAGCGACGTAATTTGAAGAAATGTGATAGAATTACGCTGAATTCTTATATTAACCGTAATATAAAATGATCTAATCGGGTCTCTGTTTGCCCTACCCTAGGAGTTTTTATAGTGCATTTTACTCGCCATTTCATGCGCTTTGAGATGCCCCTTAGCCCAATACGCTATCTGAAATATGAGCGACACGAATTGAACAAATGTGATAGAATTTCCCTGAAATCTTGTATTAAACAAAATATAAAATGATCTAATCGCGTCTCTGATTGCCCTATCATACAAGTTTAATAGTGCATTTTACTCGCCACTCCACGCGCTTTAGGATGCCGCCTAGCCCAGTACGCTATCCGAAATAGGAGCGACGTAAATTGAACAAATGTGATAGAATTTTGCTGAATTCTTAAATTAACCATAATATAAAATGATCTAATCGGGTCTCTGTTTGCCCTACCCTAGAAGTTTAATAGTGCATTTTACGCGCCATTTCATGCGCTTTCAGTTGCCGATTAGCCCAATACGCTATCTGAAATAGGAGCGACGTAAATTGAACAAATGTGATAGAATTTCCCTGAAATCTTATATTAAACAAAATATAAAATGATCTAATCGGGTCTCTGATTGCCCTATCATAGAAGATTAGTAGTGCATTTTACTCGCCATTCCACGCGCTTTAAGATGCCGCCTAGCCCAGTACGCTATCTGAAATAGGAGCGACGTAACTTGAACAAATGTGATAGAATTACGCTGCATTCTTATATTAACCGTAATATAAAATGATCTAACCGGGTATCTGTTTGCCCTATCCTAGAAGTTTAATAGTGCATTATACTCGCCATTTCATGCGCTTCGAGATGCCGCTTAGCTCAATACGCTATCTGAAATAGGAGCGACGAAAGTTGAACAAATGTGATAGAATTTCGCTGAATTATTTTATTAACCAGAATGTAATATGATCTAATCTGGTCTCTGTTCGCCCTTCCATAGAAGTGTTATAGCGCATTTCACTCGCCATTTCATGCGCTTTGAGATGCCGCTTAGCCCAATACGCTATCTGAAATAGGAGCGACCTAAATTGAACGAATGTGATAGAATTTCGCTCAATTCTTAAATTAACCATAATATAAAATGATCTAATCGGGTCTCTGTTTGCCCTACCCTAGAACTTTAATCGTGCATTTTACACGCCATTTCATGCGCTTTGAGATGCCGCTTAGCCCAACACGCTATCTGAAATAGGAGCGACGTAAATTGAACAAATGTGATAGAATTTCGCTGAATTCTTAAATTAACCATAATATAAAATGATCTAATCGGGTCCCTGTTTGCTCTACCCTAGAAGTTTAATAGTGCATTTTACTCGCAATTTCATGCGCTTTGAGGTGCCGCTTAGCCCAATACGCTATCTGAAATAGGAGCGACGTAATTTGAAGAAATGTGATAGAATTACGCTGAATTCTTATATTAACCGTAATATAAAATGATCTAATCGGGTCTCTGTTTGCCCTACCCTAGAAGTTTAATAGTCCATTTTATTCGCCATTCCATGCGCTTTGAGATGCCGGTTAGCCCAATACGCTAACTGAAATAGGAGCGACGTAAATAGAACAAATGTGATAGGATTTTCCTGAAATCTTATATTAAACAAAATATAAAATCATCTAATCGGGTCTCTGACTGCCCTATCATTGAAGTTTAACAGTGCATTTTACTCGCCATTCCACGCGCTTTAAGATGCCGCCTAGCCCAGTACAGTATCTGAAATAGGAGCGACGTAAGATGAACAAATGTGATAGAATTACGCTGAATTCTTATATTAACCGTAATATAGAATGATCTAATCTGGTCTCTGATTGCCTTATCCTAAAAGTTTAATAGCGCATTTTACTCGCCATTTCATGCGCTTTGAGAGGCCGCTTAGCCCAATACGCTGTCTGAAATAGGAGCGACGTAAATTGAACAAATGTGATAGAATTTCCGTGAATCCTTATATTAACCTTATTGTAAAATGATCTAATCGGGTCTCTGTTCGCCCTACCATTGAACTTTAATAGTGCATTTTACTCGCCATTTCATGCGCTTTGAGATGCCGCATAGCCCAATACGCTATCTGAAATAGGAGCGACGTAAATTGAACAAATGTGATAGAATATCCGTGAATCCTTATATTAACCTTAATGTAAAATGATCTAATCGGGTCTCTGTTCGCCCTACCATAGAAGTCTAATGGTGCATTTCACTCGCCATTTCATGCGCTTTGTGATGGCGCTTAGCCCAATACGCTATTTGAAATAGGAGCGACGTAAATTGAACAAATGTGATAGAATTTCGCTGAATTCTTAAAGTAACCTTAATATAAAATGATCTAATCGGGTCTCTGTTTGCCCTACCCTAGAAGTTTAATAGTGCATTTCACTCGTCATTTCATGCGCTTTGAGATGCCCCTAAGCACAATAAGCTATCTGGAATCGCAGCGACGTAAATTGAACAAATGTGAAAGAATTACGCCGCATTCTTATATTAACCGTAATATAAAATGATCTAATCGGGTCTCTGTTTGCCTTATCCTAGAAGTTTAATAGTGCATTTTACTCGCCATTCCACGCGCTTTAAGATGCCGCCTAGCCCAGTACGCTACCTGAAATAGGAGCGACGTAAGTTGAACAAATGTGATAGAATTACGCTGAATTCTTATATTAACCGTAATATAAAATGATCTTATCGGGTCTCTGTTTGCCTTATCCTAGAAGTTTGATAGTGCATTTTACTCGCCATTTCATGCGCTTTGAGATGCCGCTTAGCGCAATGCGCTATCTGAAATAGGAGCGACGTAAATTGAACAAATGTGATAGAATTTTGCTGAATTCTTAAATTAACTATAATATAAAATGATCTAATCGGGTCACTGATTGCCCTACCCTAGAAGTTTAATAGTGCATTTTACTCGCCATTTCATGCGCTTTGAGAGGCCGCTTAGCCCAATACGCTATCTGAAATATGAGCGACGAAAGTTGAACAAATGTGATAGAATTTCGCTGAATTATTTTATTAACCAGAATGTAAAATGATCTAATCTGGTCTCTGTTCGCCCTAGCCTAGAAGTTTAATAGTGGATTTTACTCGGCATTCCACGCGCTTTAAGATGCCGCCTATCCCAGTACGCTATCTGAAATAGGAGCGACCTTAATTGAACGAATGTGATAGAATTTTGCGGAATTCTTAAATTAACCATAATATTAAATTATCTAATCGGGTCTCTGCTTGCCCTACCCTAGAAGTTTAATAGTGCATTTTAGTCGCCATTTCATGCGCTATGAGATGCCGCTTAGCACAATACGCTATTTGAAATAGGGGCGACGTAAATTGAACAAATGTGATAGAATTACGCTGAATTCTTATATTAACCGTAATATAAAATGATCTAATCGGGTCTCTGTTTGCCTTATCCTAGAAGTTTAATAGTGCATTTTACTCGCCATTCCACGCGCTTTAAGATGCCGCCTAGCCCAGTACGCTACCTGAAATAGGAGCGACGTAAGTTGAACAAATGTGATAGAATTACGCTGAATTCTTATATTAACCGTAATATAAAATGATCTAATCGTGTCTCTGTTTGCCTTATCCTAGAAGTTTGATAGTGCATTTTACTCGCCATTTCATGCGCTTTGAGGTGCCGCTTAGCCCAATACGCTATCTGAAATAGGAGCGACGTAAATTGAACAAATGTGACAGAATTTTGCTGAATGCTTAAATTAACCACAATATAAAATGTTCTAATCGGGTCTCTGTTTGCCCTACCCTAGTAGTTTAATTGTGCATTTTACTCGCCATTTCATGCGCTTTGAGATGCCGCGTAGCCCAATACGCTATCTGGAATTGGAGCGACGTAAATTGATCAAATGTGATAGAATTTCCCTGAATTCTTATATTAACCTTAATGTAAAATGATCTAATCGGGTCTCTGTTCGCCCTACCATAGAAGTCTAATAGTGCATTTCACTCGCCATTTCATGCTCTTTGAGATGCCGCCTAGCCCAATACGCTATCTGAAATAGGAGCGACGTAAGTTGAACAAATGTGATAGAATTTCGCTGAATTCTTTTATTAACCATAATGTAAAATGATCTGATCGGGTCTCTGTTCGCCCTAGCCTAGAAGTAAAAGAGTGCATTTCATTCGCCATTTCATGCGCTTTGAGATGCCGCTTAGCCGAATACGCTATCTGAATTAGGAGCGACGTAAATTGAACAAATGTGATACAAATTCCCTGAAATCTGATATTATACAAAATATGAAATGATCTAATCGGGTCCCTGATTGCCCTATCATAGCAGATTAGTAGTGCATTTTACTTGCCATTCCACGCGCTTTAAGATGCCGCCTAGCCCAGTACGCCATCTAAATTAGGAGCGACGTAAGTTGAACAAATGTGATAGAATTTCGCTCAATTCTTAAATTAACCATAATATAAAATGATCTAATCGGGTCTCTGTTTGCCCTACCCTAGAACTTTAATAGTGCATTTTACTCGTCGTTTCATGCGCTTTGAGATGCCGGTAGCCTAATACGCTATCTGAGATAGGAGCCATATAAGTTGAACAAATGTGATAGAATTTCGCTGAATTCTTTTATTAACCATAATGTAAAATGATCTGATCGGGTCTCTGTTCGCCCTAGCCTAGAAGTAAAAGAGTGCATTTTATTCTCCATTTCATACGCTTTGAGATGCCGCTTTGCCCAATACGCTATCTGAAATAGGAGCGACGTAAATTGAACAAATGTGATAGAATTTCACTGAATTCTTATATTAACCAAAATATAAAATGATCTAATCGGGTCTCTGATTGCCCTAGCATAGAAGTTTAATAGTGCATTTTACTCGCCATTCCGAGCGCTTTAAGATGCCGCATAGCCCAGTTCGCTATCTGCAATAGGAGCGACGTAAATTGAACAAATGTGATAGAATTTTGCTGAATTCTTAAATTAACCATAGTACAAAATGATCTAATCGGGTCTCTGTTTGTCCTACCCTAGAAGTTTAATAGTGCATTTTGCTCGCCATTTCATGCGCTCTGAGATGCCGCTTAGCCCAATACGCTATTCGAAATAGGAGCGACGTAAGTTGAACAAATGTGATAGAATTTCGCTGAATTCTTAAATTAACCATAACATAAAATGATCTAATCGGGTCTCTGTTTGCCCTACCCTAGAAGTTTAATAGTGCATATTGCTCGCCATTTCATGCGCTTTGAGATGCCGCTGAGCCCGGTACGCTATTTGAAATAGGAGCGACTTAAATTGAACAAATGTGATAGAATTTCGCTGAATTGTTTTATTAACCATAATGTAAAATGAACTGCTCGGGTCCCTGTTCGCCCTAGCCTAGAAGTTTAATAGTGCATTTCACTCGTCATTTCATGCGCTTTGAGATGCCGCTGAGCCCAATAAGCTATCTGTAGTAGGAGCGATGGAAATTGAACAAATGTGATAGAATTTCGCTGAATTCTTATATTAACCAAAATATAAAATGATCTAATCGGGTCTCTGATTGCCCTATCATAGAATTTTAATAGTGCATTCTACTCGCCATTCAACCCGCTTTAAGATGCCGCCTAGCCCAGTACGCTATCTGAAATAGGAGCGACGTAAATTGAACAAATGTGATAGAATTTTGCAGAATTCTTAAATTAACCATAATATAAAATGATCTAAACGGGTCTCTGATTGCCTTATCATAGAATTTTAATAGTGCATTTTACTCGCCATTCCACGTGCTTTAAGATGCCACCTAGCCCAGTACGCTATCTGAAATAGGAGCGACGTAAATTGAGCAAATGTGATAGAATTTTGCTGAATTCTTAAATTAACCATAATATAAAATGATCTAATCGGGTCTCTGTTTGCCCGACCCTAGAAGTTTAATAGTGCATTTCACTCGTCATTTCATGCGCTTTGAGATGCCCCTAAGCCCAATAAGCTATCTGTAATAGGAGCGACGTAAATGTTACAAATGTGATAGAATTTCGTTGAATTCTTATATTAACCAATATATAAAATGATTTAATCAGGTCTCTGATTGCCCTATCATAGAAGTTTAATAGTGCATTTTACTCGCCATTCCACGCGCTTTAAGATGCCGCCTAGCCCAGTACGCTATCTGAAATAGGAACGACGTAAGTTGAACAAATGTGATAGAATTTCGCTGAATTCTTTTATTAACCATAATGTAAAATGATCTGATCGGGTCTCTGTTCGCCCTAGCCTAGAAGTTGAGCAGTGCATTTTACTCGCCATTCCACGCGCTTTAAGGTGGCGCCTAGCCCAGTACGCTATCTGAAATAGGAGCGACGTAAGTTGAACAAATGTGATAGAATTTTGCTGAATTCTTAAATTAACCTTAATATAAAATGATCTAATCGGGTCTCTGTTTGCCCTACCCTAGAAGTTTAACAGTGCATTTCACTCGTCATTTCATGCGCTTTGACATGCCGCTTAGCCCAATAAGCTATCTGAAATAGGAGCGACGTAAATTGAACAAATGTGATAGAATTTCCATGAAATCTTATATTAAACATAATATAAAATGAGCTAATCGGGTCTCTGATTGCCCTATCATAAAAGTTGAGCTGTGCATTTTAGTCGCCATTCCACGCGCTTTAAGATGGCGCCTAGCCCAGTACGCTATCTGAAATAGGAGCGACGTAAGTTGAACAAATGTGATAGAATTTCGCTGAATTCTTTTATTAACCATAATGTAAAATGATCGAATCGTGTCTCTGTTCGCCCTAGCCTAGAAGTTTAATAGTGCATTTTATTCGCCATTTCATGCGCTTTGAGATGCCGCTTAGCCCAATACGCTATCTGAAATAGGAGCGACGTAAATTGAACAAATGTGATAGTATTCCCTGAAATCTTATATTAAACAAAATATAAAATGATGTAATCGGGTCTCTGATTACTGTATCATAGATGTTTAGTATTGCATTTTACTCGCCCTTCCACGCGCTTTAAGATGCCGCCTAGCCCAGTACGCTATCTGAAATAGGAGCGACGTAAGATGAACAAATGTGATAGAATTACGCTGAATTCTTATATTAACCGTAATATAAAATGATCTAACCGGGTATCTGTTTGCCCTATCCTAGAAGTTTAATAGTGCATTATACTCGCCATTTCATGCGCTTCGAGATGCCGCTTAGCTCAATACGCTATCTGAAATAGGAGCGACGAAAGTTGAACAAATGTGATAGAATTTCGCTGAATTATTTTATTAACCAGAATGTAAAATGATCTAATCTGGTCTCTGTTCGCCCTACCATAGAAGTCTTATAGTGCATTTCACTCGCCATTTCATGCGCTTTGAGATGCCGCTTAGCCCAATACGCTATCTGAAATAGGAGCGACCTAAATTGAACGAATGTGATAGAATTTCGCTCAATTCTTAAATTAACCATAATATAAAATGATCTAATCGGGTCTCTGTTTGCCCTACCCTAGGAGTTTAATAGTGCATTTTACTCGCCATTTCATGCGCTTTGAGATGCCGCTTCGCCCAATACGCTATCTGAAATATCAGCGACACGAATTGAACAAATGTGATAGAATTTCCCTGAAATCTTGTATTAAACAAAATATAAAATGATCTAATCGCGTCTCTGATTGCCCTATCATACAACTTTAATAGTGCATTTTACTCGCCACTCCACGCGCTTTAGGATGCCGCCTAGCCCAGTACGCTATCCGAAATAGGAGCGACGTAAATTGAACAAATGTGATAGAATTTTGCTGAATTCTTAAATTAACCATAATAGAAAATGATCTAATCGGGTCTCTGTTTGCCCTACCCTAGAAGTTTAATAGTGCATTTTACTCGCCATATCATGCGCTTTGAGATGCCGCTTAACCCAATACGCTATCTGAAATAGGAGCAACGAAAGTTGAACAAATGTGATAGAATTTCGCTGAATTATTTTATTAACCAGAATGTAAAATGATCTAATCGGTTCTCTGTTCGCCCTAGCCTAGAAGTTTAATAGTGCATTTTATTCGCCATTTCATGCGCTTTGTGATGCCGCGTAGCCCAATACGCTATCTGAAATAGGAGCGACGTAAATTGATCAAATGTGATAGAATTTCCCTGAATTCTTATATTAACCTTAATGTAAAATGATCTAATCGGGTCTCTGTTCGCCCTACACTAGAAGTTTAATAGTGCATTTCACTCGTCATTTCATGCGCTTTCAGTTGCCGCTTAGCCCAATACGCTATCTGAAATAGGAGCGACGTAAATTGAACAAATGTGATAGAATTTCCCTGAAATCTTATATTAAACAAAATATAAAATGATCTAACCGGGTCTCTGATTGCCCTATCATAGAAGATTAGTAGTGCATTTTACTCGCCATTCCACGCGCTTTAAGATGCCGCCTAGCCCAGTACGCTATCTGAAATAGGAGCGACGTAACTTGAATGAATGTGATAGAATTACGCTGCATTCTTATATTAACCGTAATATAAAATGATCTAATCGGGTATCTGTTTGCCTTATCCTAGAAGTTTAATAGTGCATTATACTCGCCATTTCATGCGCTTCGAGATGCCGCTTAGCTCAATACGCTATCTGAAATGCGAGCGACGAAAGTTCAACAAATGTGATAGAATTTCGCTGAATTATTTTATTAACCAGAATGTAAAATGATCTAATCTGGTCTCTGTTCGCCCTACCATAGAAGTCTTATAGTGCATTTCACTCGCCATTTCATGCGCTTTGAGATGCCGCTTAGCCCAATACGCTATCTGAAATAGGAGCGACCTAAATTGAACGAATGTGATAGAATTTCGCTCAATTCTTAAATTAACCATAATATAAAATGATCTAATCGGGTCTCTGTTTGCCCTACCCTAGGAGTTTAATAGTGCATTTTACTCGCCATTTCATGCGCTTTGAGATGCCGCTTCGCCCAATACGCTATCTGAAATATCAGCGACACGAATTGAACAAATGTGATAGAATTTCCCTGAAATCTTGTATTAAACAAAATATAAAATGATCTAATCGCGTCTCTGATTGCCCTATCATACAACTTTAATAGTGCATTTTACTCGCCACTCCACGCGCTTTAGGATGCCGCCTAGCCCAGTACGCTATCCGAAATAGGAGCGACGTAAATTGAACAAATGTGATAGAATTTTGCTGAATTCTTAAATTAACCATAATAGAAAATGATCTAATCGGGTCTCTGTTTGCCCTACCCTAGAAGTTTAATAGTGCATTTTACTCGCCATTTCATGCGCTTTGAGATGCCGCTTAACCCAATACGCTATCTGAAATAGGAGCAACGAAAGTTGAACAAATGTGATAGAATTTCGCTGAATTATTTTATTAACCAGAATGTAAAATGATCTAATCGGTTCTCTGTTCGCCCTAGCCTAGAAGTTTAATAGTGCATTTTATTCGCCATTTCATGCGCTTTGTGATGCCGCGTAGCCCAATACGCTATCTGAAATAGGAGCGACGTAAATTGATCAAATGTGATAGAATTTCCCTGAATTCTTATATTAACCTTAATGTAAAATGATCTAATCGGGTCTCTGTTCGCCCTACACTAGAAGTTTAATAGTGCATTTCACTCGTCATTTCATGCGCTTTCAGATGCCGCTTAGCCCAATACGCTATCTGAAATAGGAGCGACGTAAATTGAACAAATGTGATAGAATTTCCCTGAAATCTTATATTAAACAAAATATAAAATGATCTAATCGGGTCTCTGATTGCCCTATCATAGAAGATTAGTAGTGCATTTTACTCGCCATTCCACGCGCTTTAAGATGCCGCCTAGCCCAGTACGCTATCTGAAATAGGAGCGACGTAACTTGAATGAATGTGATAGAATTACGCTGCATTCTTATATTAACCGTAATATAAAATGATCTAATCGGGTATCTGTTTGCCTTATCCTAGAAGTTTAATAGTGCATTATACTCGCCATTTCATGCGCTTCGAGATGCCGCTTAGCTCAATACGCTATCTGAAATGCGAGCGACGAAAGTTCAACAAATGTGATAGAATTTCGCTGAATTATTTTATTAACCAGAATGTAAAATGATCTAATCTGGTCTCTGTTCGCCCTACCATAGAAGTCTTATAGTGCATTTCACTCGCCATTTCATGCGCTTTGAGATGCCGCTTAGCCCAATACGCTATCTGAAATAGGAGCGACCTAAATTGAACGAATGTGATAGAATTTCGCTCAATTCTTAAATTAACCATAATATAAAATGATCTAATCGGGTCTCTGTTTGCCCTACCCTAGGAGTTTAATAGTGCATTTTACTCGCCATTTCATGCGCTTTGAGATGCCGCTTAGCCCAATACGCTATCTGAAATATCAGCGACACGAATTGAACAAATGTGATAGAATTTCCCTGAAATCTTGTATTAAACAAAATATAAAATGATCTAATCGCGTCTCTGATTGCCCTATCATACAACTTTAATAGTGCATTTTACTCGCCACTCCACGCGCTTTAGGATGCCGCCTAGCCCAGTACGCTATCCGAAATAGGAGCGACGTAAATTGAACAAATGTGATAGAATTTTGCTGAATTCTTAAATTAACCATAATAGAAAATGATCTAATCGGGTCTCTGTTTTGCCCTACCCTAGAAGTTTAATAGTGCATTTTACTCGCCATATCATGCGCTTTGAGATGCCGCTTAACCCAATACGCTATCTGAAATAGGAGCAACGAAAGTTGAACAAATGTGATAGAATTTCGCTGAATTATTTTATTAACCAGAATGTAAAATGATCTAATCGGTTCTCTGTTCGCCCTAGCCTAGAAGTTTAATAGTGCATTTTATTCGCCATTTCATGCGCTTTGTGATGCCGCGTAGCCCAATACGCTATCTGAAATAGGAGCGACGTAAATTGATCAAATGTGATAGAATTTCCCTGAATTCTTATATTAACCTTAATGTAAAATGATCTAATCGGGTCTCTGTTCGCCCTACACTAGAAGTTTAATAGTGCATTTCACTCGTCATTTCATGCGCTTTCAGATGCCGCTTAGCCCAATACGCTATCTGAAATAGGAGCGACGTAAATTGAACAAATGTGATAGAATTTCCCTGAAATCTTATATTAAACAAAATATAAAATGATCTAATCGGGTCTCTGATTGCCCTATCATAGAAGATTAGTAGTGCATTTTACTCGCCATTCCACGCGCTTTAAGATGCCGCCTAGCCCAGTACGCTATCTGAAATAGGAGCGACGTAACTTGAATGAATGTGATAGAATTACGCTGCATTCTTATATTAACCGTAATATAAAATGATCTAATCGGGTATCTGTTTGCCTTATCCTAGAAGTTTAATAGTGCATTATACTCGCCATTTCATGCGCTTCGAGATGCCGCTTAGCTCAATACGCTATCTGAAATGCGAGCGACGAAAGTTCAACAAATGTGATAGAATTTCGCTGAATTATTTTATTAACCAGAATGTAAAATGATCTAATCTGGTCTCTGTTCGCCCTACCATAGAAGTCTTATAGTGCATTTCACTCGCCATTTCATGCGCTTTGAGATGCCGCTTAGCCCAATACGCTATCTGAAATAGGAGCGACCTAAATTGAACGAATGTGATAGAATTTTGCTGAATTCTTAAATTAACCTTAATGTAAAATGATCTAATCGGGTCTCTGTTCGCCCTACACTAGAAGTTTAATAGTGCATTTCACTCGTCATTTCATGCGCTTTCAGTTGCCGCTTAGCCCAATACGCTATCTGAAATAGGAGCGACGTAAATTGAACAAATGTGATAGAATTTCCCTGAAATCTTATACTAAACAAAATATAAAATGATCTAATCGGGTCTCTGATTGCCCTATCATAGAAGTTTAACAGTGCATTTTACTCGCCATTCCACGCGCTTTAAGATGCCGCCTAGCCCAGTACGCTATCTGGAATAGGAGCGACGTAAATTCAACAAATGTGATAGAATCTTGCTGAATTCTTAAATTAACCATAATATAAAATGATCTAATCGGGTCTCCGTTTGCCCTACCCTAGAAGTTTAATAGTGCATTTTACTCGCCATTTCATGCGCTTTGAGATGCCGCTTAGCCCAATACGCTATCTGAAATAGGAGCGACGTAATTTGTAGAAATGTCATAGAATTACGCTGAATTCTTATATTAACCGTAATATAAAATGATCTAATCGGGTCTCTGTTTGCCCTACCCTAGATGTTTAATAGTCCATTTTATTCGCCATTCCATGCGCTTTGAGATGCCGGTTAGCCCAATACGCTAACTGAAATAGGAGCGACGTAAATAGAACAAATGTGATAGGATTTTCCTGAAATCTTATATTAAACAAAATATAAAATGATCTAATCGGGTCTCTGACTGCCCTATCATTGAAGTTTAACAGTGCATTTTACTCGCCATTCCACGCGCTTTAAGATGCCGCCTAGCCCAGTACGCTATCTGAAATAGGAGCGACGTAAATTCAACAAATGTGGTATAGTTTCGCTGAATTCTTATGTTATCCTTAATGTAAAATGATCTAATCGGGTCTCTGTTCGCCCTACCCTAGAAGTTTAATAGTGCATTTTACTCGCCATTTCATGCGCTTTGAGATGCCGCTTAGCCCAATACGCTATCTGCAATATGAGCGACACGAATTGAACAAATGTGATAGAATTTCCCTGAAATCTTGTATTAAACAAAAATATAAAATGATCTAATCGCGTCTCTGATTGCCCTATCATACAAGTTTAATAGTGCATTTCACTCGCCATTTCATGCGCTTTGAGATGCCGCTTAGCCCAACACGCTATCTGAAATAGGAGCGACGTAAATTCAACAAATGTGATAGAATTTCGCTGAATTCTTAAATTAACCATAATATAAAATGATCTAATCGGGTCCCTGTTTGCTCTACCCTAGAAGTTTAATAGTGCATTTTACTCGCAATTTCATGCGCTTTGAGGTGCCGCTTAGCCCAATACGCTATCGGAAATATGAGCGACGTAAATTGAACAAATGTGATAGAATTTCGCTGAATTCTTAAATTAACTATAATATAAAATGATCTAATCGGGTCACTGATTGCCCTACCCTAGAAGTTTAATAGTGCATTTTACTCGCCATTTCATGCGCTTTGAGATGCCGCTTAGCCCAATACGCTATCGGAAATATGAGCGACGTAAATTGAACAAATGTGATAGAATTTCGCTGAATTCTTATATTAACAAAAATATAAAATGATCTAATCGGGTCTCTGTTTGCATTATCCTAGAAGTTTAGTATTGCATTTTACTCGCCATTTCATGCGCTGTGAGATGCCGCTTAGCCCAATACGCTATCTGAAATAGGAGCGACGTAATTTGAAGAAATGTCATAGAATTACGCTGAATTCTTATATTAACCGTAATATAAAATGATCTAATCGGGTCTCTGTTTGCCCTACCCTAGATGTTTAATAGTCCATTTTATTCGCCATTCCATGCGCTTTGAGATGCCGGTTAGCCCAATACGCTAACTGAAATAGGAGCGACGTAAATAGAACAAATGTGATAGGATTTTCCTGAAATCTTATATTAAACAAAATATAAAATGATCTAATCGGGTCTCTGACTGCCCTATCATTGAAGTTTAACAGTGCATTTTACTCGCCATTCCACGCGCTTTAAGATGCCGCCTAGCCCAGTACGCTATCTGAAATAGGAGCGACGTAAATTCAACAAATGTGATAGAATCTTGCTGAATTCTTAAATTAAACAAAATATAAAATGACCTAATCGGGTCTCTGTTTGCCCTACCCTAGAAGTTTAATAGTCCATTTTATTCGCCATTTCATGCGCTTTGAGATGCCGGTTAGCCCAATACGCTAACTGAAATAGGAGCGACGTAAATAGAACAAATATGATAGAATTTTGCTGAATTCTTAAATTAACCATAGTACAAAATGATCTAATCGGGTCTCTGTTTGCCCTACCCTAGAAGTTTAATAGTGCATTTTACTCGTCATTTCATGCGCTTTGAGATGCCGCTTTGCCCAATACGCTATCTGAAATAGGAGCGACGTAAATTGAACAAATGTGATAGAATTTCACTGAATTCTTATATTATCCAAAATATAAAATGATCTAATCGGGTCTCTGATTGCCCTAGCATAGAAGTTTAATAGTGCATTTTACTCACCATTCCGAGCGCTTTAAGATGCCGCATAGCCCAATACGCTATCTGAAATAGGAGCGACGTAAATTGAACAAATGTGATAGAATTTCGCTGAATTCTTAAATTAACTATAATATAAAATGATCTAATCGGGTCTCTGTTTGCATTATCCTAGAAGTTTAGTATTGCATTTTACTCGCCATTTCATGCGCTTTGAGATGCCGGTTAGCCCAATACGCTAACTGAAATAGGAGCGACGTAAATAGAACAAATATGATAGAATTTTGCTGAATTCTTAAATTAACCATAGTACAAAATGATCTAATCGGGTCTCTGTTTGCCCTACCCTAGAAGTTTAATAGTGCATTTTGCTCGCCATTTCATGCGCTTTGATATGCCGCTTAGCCCAATACGCTATCTGAAATAGGAGCGACGTAAATTGAAGAAATGTGACAGAATTACGCTGAATTCTTATATTAACCGTAATATAAAATGATCTAATCGGGTCTCTGTTTGCCCTACCCTAGAAGTTTAATAGTCCATTTTATTCGCCATTTCATGCGCTTTGAGATGCCGGTTAGCCCAATACGCTAACTGAAATAGGAGCGACGTAAATAGAACAAATGTGATAGGATTTCCCTGAAATCTTATATTAAACAAAATATAAAATGATCTAATCGGGTCTCTGACTGCCCTATCATAGAAGTTTAACAGTGCATTTTACTCGCCATTCCACGCGCTTTAAGATGCCGCCTAGCCCAGTACGCTATCCGAAATAGGAGCGACGTAAATTGAACAAATGTGATAGAATTTGGCTGAATTCTTAAATTAACCATAATATAAAATGATCTAATCGGGTCTCTGTTCGCCCGAGCCTAGAACTTTAATAGTGCATTTTGTTCGCCATTTCATTCGCTTTGTGATGCCGGTTAGCCCAATACGCTAACTGAAATAGGAGCGACGTAAATAGAACAAATGTGATAGGATTTCCCTGAAATCTTATATTAAACAAAATATAAAATGATCTAATCGGGTCTCTGACTGCCCTATCATAGAAGTTTAACAGTGCATTTTACTCGCCATTCCACGCGCTTTAAGATGCCGCCTAGCCCAGTACGCTATCCGAAATAGGAGCGACGTAAATTGAACAAATGTGATAGAATTTTGCTGAATTCTTAAATTAACCATAATATAAAATGATCTAATCGGGTCTCTGTTTGCCCTACCCTAGAAGTTTAATAGTGCATTTTACTCGCCATTTCACGCGCTTTGAGATGCCGCTTAGCCCAATACGCTATCTGGAATGGGAGCGACGTAAATTGAACAAATGTGATAGAATTTTCGTGAATCCTTATATTAACCTTAATGTAAAATGAACCAATCGGGTCTCTGTTCGCCCTACCATAGAAGTCTAATAGTGCATTTCACTCGCCATTTCATGCGCCTTGAGATGCCGCTTAGCCCAATACGCTATCTGAAATAGGAGCGACGTAAGTTGAACAAATGTGATAGAATTACGCTGAATTCTTTTATTAACCATAATGTAAAATGATCTGCTCGGGTCTCTGTTCGCCCTAGCCTAGAAGTTTAATAGTGCATTTTACTCGCCATTTCATGCGCTTTGAGATGCCGCTTAGCCAAATACGCTATCTGAAATTGGAGCGACGTAAATGGAACAAATGTGATAGAATTTCGCTGAATTCTTAAATTAACCATAATATAAAATGATCTAATCGGGTCTCTGTTTGCCCTACCCTAGAAGTTTAATAGTGCATTTTACTCGCCATTCCACGCGCTTTAAGATGCCGCCTAGCCCAGTACGCTATCTGAAATAGGAGCGACGTAAATTCAACAAATGTGATAGAAACTTGCTGAATTTTTAAATTAACCATAATATAAAATGATCTAATCGGGTCTCTGTTTGCCCTACCCTAGGAGTTTAATAGTGCATTTTACTCGCCATTTCATGCGCTTTGAGATGCCGCTTAGCCCAATACGCTATCTGAAATATGAGCGACACGAATTGAACAAATGTGATAGAATTTCCCTGAATTCTTATATTAACCTTAATGTAAATGATCTAATCGGGTCTCTGTTCGCCCTACCCTAGAAGTTTAATAGTGCATTTCACTCGTCATTTCATGCGCTTTCAGTTGCCGCTTAGCCCAATACGCTATCTGAAATAGGAGCGACGTAAATTGAACAAATGTGATAGAATTTCCCTGAAATCTTATATTAAACAAAATATAAAATGATCTAATCGCGTCTCTGATTGCCCTATCATACAAGTTTAATAGTGCATTTTACTCGCCATTCCACGCGCTTTAAGATGCCGGCCAGCCCAGTACGCTATCTGAAATAGGAGCGACGTAATTTGAAGAAATGTGATAGAATTACGCTAAATTCTTATATTAACCATAATATAAAATGATCTAATCGGGTCTCTGTTTGCCCTACCCTAGGAGTTTTTATAGTGCATTTTACTCGCCATTTCATGCGCTTTGAGATGCCCCTTAGACCAATACGCTATCTGAAATATGAGCGACACGAATTGAACAAATGTGATAGAATTTCCCTGAAATCTTGTATTAAACAAAATATAAAATGATCTAATCGCGTCTCTGATTGCCCTATCATACAAGTTTAATAGTGCATTTTACTCGCCACTCCACGCGCTTTAGGATGCCGCCTAGCCCAGTACGCTATCCGAAATAGGAGCGACGTAAATTGAACAAATGTGATAGAATTTTGCTGAATTCTTAAATTAACCATAATATAAAATGATCTAATCGGGTCTCTGTTTGCCCTACCCTAGAAGTTTAATAGTGCATTTTACGCGCCATTTCATGCGCTTTCAGTTGCCGCTTAGCCCAATACGCTATCTGAAATAGGAGCGACGTAAATTGAACAAATGTGATAGAATTTCCCTGAAATCTTATATTAAACAAAATATAAAATGATCTAATCGGGTCTCTGATTGCCCTATCATAGAAGATTAGTAGTGCATTTTACTCGCCATTCCACGCGCTTTAAGATGCCGCCTAGCCCAGTACGCTATCTGAAATAGGAGCGACGTAACTTGAACAAATGTGATAGAATTACGCTGCATTCTTATATTAACCGTAATATAAAATGATCTAACCGGGTATCTGTTTGCCCTATCCTAGAAGTTTAATAGTGCATTATACTCGCCATTTCATGCGCTTCGAGATGCCGCTTAGCTCAGTACGCTATCTGAAATAGGAGCGACGAAAGTTGAACAAATGTGATAGAATTTCGCTGAATTATTTTATTAACCAGAATGTAATATGATCTAATCTGGTCTCTGTTCGCCCTTCCATAGAAGTGTTATCGCGCATTTCACTCGCCATTTCATGCGCTTTGAGATGCCGCTTAGCCCAATACGCTATCTGAAATAGGAGCGACCTAAATTGAACGAATGTGATAGAATTTCGCTCAATTCTTAAATTAACCATAATATAAAATGATCTAATCGGGTCTCTGTTTGCCCTACCCTAGAACTTTAATAGTGCATTTTACTCGTCATTTCATGCGCTTTGAGATGCCGCTTTGCCCAATACGCTATCTGAAATAGGAGCGACGTAACTTGAACAAATGTGATAGAATTTCGCAGAATTCTTATATTAACCAAAACATAAAATGATCCAATCTGGTCTCTGTTCGCCCTAGCCTAGAAGTTTAATCGTGCATTTTACACGCCATTTCATGCGCTTTGAGATGCCGCTTAGCCCAACACGCTATCTGAAATAGGAGCGACGTAAATTGAACAAATGTGATAGAATTTCGCTGAATTCTTAAATTAACCATAATATAAAATGATCTAATCGGGTCCCTGTTTGCTCTACCCTAGAAGTTTAATAGTGCATTTTACTCGCAATTTCATGCGCTTTGAGGTGCCGCTTAGCCCAATACGCTATCTGAAATAGGAGCGACGTAATTTGAAGAAATGTGATAGAATTACGCTGAATTCTTATATTAACCGTAATATAAAATGATCTAATCGGGTCTCTGTTTGCCCTACCCTAGAAGTTTAATAGTCCATTTTATTCGCCATTCCATGCGCTTTGAGATGCCGGTTAGCCCAATACGCTAACTGAAATAGGAGCGACGTAAATAGAACAAATGTGATAGGATTTTCCTGAAATCTTATATTAAACAAAATATAAAATGATCTAATCGGGTCTCTGACTGCCCTATCATTGAAGTTTAACAGTGCATTTTACTCGCCATTCCACGCGCTTTAAGATGCCGCCTAGCCCAGTACGCTATCTGAAATAGGAGCGACGTAAGATGAACAAATGTGATAGAATTACGCTGAATTCTTATATTAACCGTAATATAGAATGATCTAATCTGGTCTCTGATTGCCTTATCCTAAAAGTTTAATAGTGCCTTTTACTCGCCATTTCATGCGCTTTGAGATGCCGCATAGCCCAATACGCTATCTGAAATAGGAGCGACGTAAATTGAACAAATGTGATAGAATATCCGTGAATCCTTATATTAACCTTAATGTAAAATGATCTAATCGGGTCTCTGTTCGCCCTACCATTGAACTTTAATAGTGCATTTTACTCGCCATTTCATGCGCTTTGAGATGCCGCATAGCCCAATACGCTATCTGAAATAGGAGCGACGTAAATTGAACAAATGTGATAGAATATCCGTGAATCCTTATATTAACCTTAATGTAAAATGATCTAATCGGGTCTCTGTTCGCCCTACCATAGAAGTCTAATGGTGCATTTCACTCGCCATTTCATGCGCTTTGTGATGGCGCTTAGCCCAATACGCTATTTGAAATAGGAGCGACGTAAATTGAACAAATGTGATAGAATTTCGCTGAATTCTTAAAGTAACCTTAATATAAAATGATCTAATCGGGTCTCTGTTTGCCCTACCCTAGAAGTTTAATAGTGCATTTCACTCGTCATTTCATGCGCTTTGAGATGCCCCTAAGCACAATAAGCTATCTGGAATCGCAGCGACGTAAATTGAACAAATGTGAAAGAATTACGCCGCATTCTTATATTAACCGTAATATAAAATGATCTAATCGGGTCTCTGTTTGCCTTATCCTAGAAGTTTAATAGTGCATTTTACTCGCCATTCCACGCGCTTTAAGATGCCGCCTAGCCCAGTACGCTACCTGAAATAGGAGCGACGTAAGTTGAACAAATGTGATAGAATTACGCTGAATTCTTATATTAACCGTAATATAAAATGATCTTATCGGGTCTCTGTTTGCCTTATCCTAGAAGTTTGATAGTGCATTTTGCTCGCCATTTCATGCGCTTTGAGATGCCGCTTAGCGCAATGCGCTATCTGAAATAGGAGCGACGTAAATTGAACAAATGTGATAGAATTTTGCTGAATTCTTAAATTAACTATAATATAAAATGATCTAATCGGGTCACTGATTGCCCTACCCTAGAAGTTTAATAGTGCATTTTACTCGCCATTTCATGCGCTTTGAGAGGCCGCTTAGCCCAATACGCTATCTGAAATATGAGCGACGAAAGTTGAACAAATGTGATAGAATTTCGCTGAATTATTTTATTAACCAGAATGTAAAATGATCTAATCTGGTCTCTGTTCGCCCTAGCCTAGAAGTTTAATAGTGGATTTTACTCGGCATTCCACGCGCTTTAAGATGCCGCCTATCCCAGTACGCTATCTGAAATAGGAGCGACCTTAATTGAACGAATGTGATAGAATTTTGCGGAATTCTTAAATTAACCATAATATTAAATTATCTAATCGGGTCTCTGCTTGCCCTACCCTAGAAGTTTAATAGTGCATTTTAGTCGCCATTTCATGCGCTTTGAGATGCCGCTTAGCACAATACGCTATTTGAAATAGGGGCGACGTAAATTGAACAAATGTGATAGAATTACGCTGAATTCTTATATTAACCGTAATATAAAATGATCTAATCGGGTCTCTGTTTGCCTTATCCTAGAAGTTTAATAGTGCATTTTACTCGCCATTCCACGCGCTTTAAGATGCCGCCTAGCCCAGTACGCTACCTGAAATAGGAGCGACGTAAGTTGAACAAATGTGATAGAATTACGCTGAATTCTTATATTAACCGTAATATAAAATGATCTAATCGTGTCTCTGTTTGCCTTATCCTAGAAGTTTGATAGTGCATTTTACTCGCCATTTCATGCGCTTTGAGGTGCCGCTTAGCCCAATACGCTATCTGAAATAGGAGCGACGTAAATTGAACAAATGTGACAGAATTTTGCTGAATGCTTAAATTAACCACAATATAAAATGTTCTAATCGGGTCTCTGTTTGCCCTACCCTAGTAGTTTAATTGTGCATTTTACTCGCCATTTCATGCGCTTTGAGATGCCGCGTAGCCCAATACGCTATCTGGAATTGGAGCGACGTAAATTGATCAAATGTGATAAAATTTCCCTGAATTCTTATATTAACCTTAATGTAAAATGATCTAATCGGGTCTCTGTTCGCCCTACCATAGAAGTCTAATAGTGCATTTCACTCGCCATTTCATGCTCTTTGAGATGCCGCCTAGCCCAATACGCTATCTGAAATAGGAGCGACGTAAGTTGAACAAATGTGATAGAATTTCGCTGAATTCTTTTATTAACCATAATGTAAAATGATCTGATCGGGTCTCTGTTCGCCCTAGCCTAGAAGTAAAAGAGTGCATTTCATTCGCCATTTCATGCGCTTTGAGATGCCGCTTAGCCGAATACGCTATCTGAATTAGGAGCGACGTAAATTGAACAAATGTGATACAAATTCCCTGAAATCTGATATTATACAAAATATGAAATGATCTAATCGGGTCCCTGATTGCCCTATCATAGAAGATTAGTAGTGCATTTTACTCGCCATTCCACGCGCTTTAAGATGCCGCCTAGCCCAGTACGCCATCTAAATTAGGAGCGACGTAAGTTGAACAAATGTGATAGAATTTCGCTCAATTCTTAAATTAACCATAATATAAAATGATCTAATCGCGTCTCTGATTGCCCTAGCATAGAAGTTTAATAGTGCATTTTACTCGCCATTCCGAGCGCTTTAAGATGCCGCATAGCCCAGTTCGCTATCTGCAATAGGAGCGACGTAAATTGAACAAATGTGATAGAATTTTGCTGAATTCTTAAATTAACCATAGTACAAAATGATCTAATCGGGTCTCTGTTTGTCCTACCCTAGAAGTTTAATAGTGCATTTTGCTCGCCATTTCATGCGCTCTGAGATGCCGCTTAGCCCAATACGCTATTCGAAATAGGAGCGACGTAAGTTGAACAAATGTGATAGAATTTCGCTGAATTCTTAAATTAACCATAACATAAAATGATCTAATCGGGTCTCTGTTTGCCCTACCCTAGAAGTTTAATAGTGCATATTGCTCGCCATTTCATGCGCTTTGAGATGCCGCTGAGCCCGGTACGCTATTTGAAATAGGAGCGACTTAAATTGAACAAATGTGATAGAATTTCGCTGAATTGTTTTATTAACCATAATGTAAAATGAACTGCTCGGGTCCCTGTTCGCCCTAGCCTAGAAGTTTAATAGTGCATTTCACTCGTCATTTCATGCGCTTTGAGATGCCGCTGAGCCCAATAAGCTATCTGTAGTAGGAGCGATGGAAATTGAACAAATGTGATAGAATTTCGCTGAATTCTTATATTAACCAAAATATAAAATGATCTAATCGGGTCTCTGATTGCCCTATCATAGAATTTTAATAGTGCATTCTACTCGCCATTCAACCCGCTTTAAGATGCCGCCTAGCCCAGTACGCTATCTGAAATAGGAGCGACGTAAATTGAACAAATGTGATAGAATTTTGCAGAATTCTTAAATTAACCATAATATAAAATGATCTAATCGGGTCTCTGATTGCCTTATCATAGAATTTTAATAGTGCATTTTACTCGCCATTCCACGCGCTTTAAGATGCCACCTAGCCCAGTACGCTATCTGAAATAGGAGCGACGTAAATTGAGCAAATGTGATAGAATTTTGCTGAATTCTTAAATTAACCATAATATAAAATGATCTAATCGGGTCTCTGTTTGCCCGACCCTAGAAGTTTAATAGTGCATTTCACTCGTCATTTCATGCGCTTTGAGATGCCCCTAAGCCCAATAAGCTATCTGTAATAGGAGCGACGTAAATGTTACAAATGTGATAGAATTTCGTTGAATTCTTATATTAACCAATATATAAAATGATTTAATCAGGTCTCTGATTGCCCTATCATAGAAGTTTAATAGTGCATTTTACTCGCCATTCCACGCGCTTTAAGATGCCGCCTAGCCCAGTACGCTATCTGAAATAGGAACGACGTAAGTTGAACAAATGTGATAGAATTTCGCTGAATTCTTTTATTAACCATAATGTAAAATGATCTGATCGGGTCTCTGTTCGCCCTAGCCTAGAAGTTGAGCAGTGCATTTTACTCGCCATTCCACGCGCTTTAAGATGGCGCCTAGCCCAGTACGCTATCTGAAATAGGAGCGACGTAAGTTGAACAAATGTGATAGAATTTTGCTGAATTCTTAAATTAACCATAATATAAAATGATCTAATCGGGTCTCTGTTTGCCCTACCCTAGAAGTTTAACAGTGCATTTCACTCGTCATTTCATGCGCTTTGACATGCCGCTTAGCCCAATAAGCTATCTGAAATAGGAGCGACGTAAATTGAACAAATGTGATAGAATTTCCATGAAATCTTATATTAAACATAATATAAAATGAGCTAATCGGGTCTCTGATTGCCCTATCATAAAAGTTGAGCTGTGCATTTTAGTCGCCATTCCACGCGCTTTAAGATGGCGCCTAGCCCAGTACGCTATCTGAAATAGGAGCGACGTAAGTTGAACAAATGTGATAGAATTTCGCTGAATTCTTATATTAACCGTAATATAAAATGATCTAACCGGGTATCTGTTTGCCCTATCCTAGAAGTTTAATATTGCATTATACTCGCCATTTCATGCGCTTCGAGATGCCGCTTAGCTCAATACGCTATCTGAAATAGGAGCGACGAAAGTTGAACAAATGTGATAGAATTTCGCTGAATTATTTTATTAACCAGAATGTAAAATGATCTAATCTGGTCTCTGTTCGCCCTACCATAGAAGTCTTATAGTGCATTTCACTCGCCATTTCATGCGCTTTGAGATGCCGCTTAGCCCAATACGCTATCTGAAATAGGAGCGACCTAAATTGAACGAATGTGATAGAATTTCGCTCAATTCTTAAATTAACCATAATATAAAATGATCTAATCGGGTCTCTGTTTGCCCTACCCTAGGAGTTTAATAGTGCATTTTACTCGCCATTTCATGCGCTTTGAGATGCCGCTTCGCCCAATACGCTATCTGAAATATCAGCGACACGAATTGAACAAATGTGATAGAATTTCCCTGAAATCTTGTATTAAACAAAATATAAAATGATCTAATCGCGTCTCTGATTGCCCTATCATACAACTTTAATAGTGCATTTTACTCGCCACTCCACGCGCTTTAGGATGCCGCCTAGCCCAGTACGCTATCCGAAATAGGAGCGACGTAAATTGAACAAATGTGATAGAATTTTGCTGAATTCTTAAATTAACCATAATAGAAAATGATCTAATCGGGTCTCTGTTTGCCCTACCCTAGAAGTTTAATAGTGCATTTTACTCGCCATATCATGCGCTTTGAGATGCCGCTTAACCCAATACGCTATCTGAAATAGGAGCAACGAAAGTTGAACAAATGTGATAGAATTTCGCTGAATTATTTTATTAACCAGAATGTAAAATGATCTAATCGGTTCTCTGTTCGCCCTAGCCTAGAAGTTTAATAGTGCATTTTATTCGCCATTTCATGCGCTTTGAGATGCCGCTTAGCCCAATACGCTATCTGAAATAGGAGCGACGTAAATTGATCAAATGTGATAGAATTTCCCTGAATTCTTATATTAACCTTAATGTAAAATGATCTAATCGGGTCTCTGTTCGCCCTACACTAGAAGTTTAATAGTGCATTTCACTCGTCATTTCATGCGCTTTCAGTTGCCGCTTAGCCCAATACGCTATCTGAAATAGGAGCGACGTAAATTGAACAAATGTGATAGAATTTCCCTGAAATCTTATATTAAACAAAATATAAAATGATCTAATCGGGTCTCTGATTGCCCTATCATAGAAGATTAGTAGTGCATTTTACTCGCCATTCCACGCGCTTTAAGATGCCGCCTAGCCCAGTACGCTATCTGAAATAGGAGCGACGTAACTTGAATGAATGTGATAGAATTACGCTGCATTCTTATATTAACCGTAATATAAAATGATCTAATCGGGTATCTGTTTGCCTTATCCTAGAAGTTTAATAGTGCATTATACTCGCCATTTCATGCGCTTCGAGATGCCGCTTAGCTCAATACGCTATCTGAAATGCGAGCGACGAAAGTTCAACAAATGTGATAGAATTTCGCTGAATTATTTTATTAACCAGAATGTAAAATGATCTAATCTGGTCTCTGTTCGCCCTACCATAGAAGTCTTATAGTGCATTTCACTCGCCATTTCATGCGCTTTGAGATGCCGCTTAGCCCAATACGCTATCTGAAATAGGAGCGACCTAAATTGAACGAATGTGATAGAATTTCGCTCAATTCTTAAATTAACCATAATATAAAATGATCTAATCGGGTCTCTGTATGCCCTACCCTAGGAGTTTAATAGTGCATTCTACTCGCCATTTCATGCGCTTTGAGATGCCGCTTCGCCCAATACGCTCTCTGAAATATCAGCGATACGAATTGAACAAATGTGATAGAATTTCCCTGAAATCTTGTATTAAACAAAATATAAAATGATCTAATCGCGTCTCTGATTGCCCTATCATACAACTTTAATAGTGCATTTTACTCGCCACTCCACGCGCTTTAGGATGCCGCCTAGCCCAGTACGCTATCCGAAATAGGAGCGACGTAAATTGAACAAATGTGATAGAATTTTGCTGAATTCTTAAATTAACCATAATAGAAAATGATCTAATCGGGTCTCTGTTTGCCCTACCCTAGAAGTTTAATAGTGCATTTTACTCGCCATATCATGCGCTTTGAGATGCCGCTTAACCCAATACGCTATCTGAAATAGGAGCAACGAAAGTTGAACAAATGTGATAGAATTTCGCTGAATTATTTTATTAACCAGAATGTAAAATGATCTAATCGGTTCTCTGTTCGCCCTAGCCTAGAAGTTTAATAGTGCATTTTATTCGCCATTTCATGCGCTTTGTGATGCCGCGTAGCCCAATACGCTATCTGAAATAGGAGCGACGTAAATTGATCAAATGTGATAGAATTTCCCTGAATTCTTATATTAACCTTAATGTAAAATGATCTAATCGGGTCTCTGTTCGCCCTACACTAGAAGTTTAATAGTGCATTTCACTCGTCATTTCATGCGCTTTCAGTTGCCGCTTAGCCCAATACGCTATCTGAAATAGGAGCGACGTAAATTGAACAAATGTGATAGAATTTCCCTGAAATCTTATATTAAACAAAATATAAAATGATCTAATCGGGTCTCTGATTGCCCTATCATAGAAGATTAGTAGTGCATTTTACTCGCCATTCCACGCGCTTTAAGATGCCGCCTAGCCCAGTACGCTATCTGAAATAGGAGCGACGTAACTTGAATGAATGTGATAGAATTACGCTGCATTCTTATATTAACCGTAATATAAAATGATCTAATCGGGTATCTGTTTGCCTTATCCTAGAAGTTTAATAGTGCATTATACTCGCCATTTCATGCGCTTCGAGATGCCGCTTAGCTCAATACGCTATCTGAAATGCGAGCGACGAAAGTTCAACAAATGTGATAGAATTTCGCTGAATTATTTTATTAACCAGAATGTAAAATGATCTAATCTGGTCTCTGTTCGCCCTACCATAGAAGTCTTATAGTGCATTTCACTCGCCATTTCATGCGCTTTAAGATGCCGCCTAGCCCAGTACGCTATCTGGAATAGGAGCGACGTAAATTCAACAAATGTGATAGAATCTTGCTGAATTCTTAAATTAACCATAATATAAAATGATCTAATCGGGTCTCTGTTTGCCCTACCCTAGAAGTTTAATAGTGCATTTTACTCGCCATTTCATGCGCTTTGAGATGCCGCTTAGCCCAATACGCTAACTGAAATAGGAGCGACGTAAATTGAACAAATGTGATAGAATTTCACTGAATTCTTATATTAACCAAAATATAAAATGATCTAATCGGGTCTCTGATAGCCCTATCATAGAAGTTTAATAGTGCATTTTACTCGCCATTCCACGCGCTTTAGGATGCCGCCTAGCCCAGTACGCTATCTGAAAGAGGAGCGACGTAAGTTGAACAAATGTGATAGAATTACGCTGAATTCTTATATTAACCGTAATATAAAATGATCTAATCGGGTCTCTGTTTGCCTTATCCTAGAAGTTTAATAGTGCATTTTACTCACCATTTCATACGCATTGAGATGCCGCTTAGCCCAATACGCTGTCTGAAATAGGAGCGACGTAAATTGAACAAATGTGATAGAATTTCCGTGAATCCTTATATTAACCTTAATGTAAAATGATCTAATCGGGTCTCTGTTCGCCCTACCATTGAACTTTAATAGTGCATTTTACTCGCCATTTCATGCGCTTTGAGATGCCGCATAGCCCAATACGCTATCTGAAATAGGAGCGACGTAAATTGAACAAATGTGATAGAATTTTCGTGAATCCTTATATTAACCTTAATGTAAAATGAACCAATCGGGTCTCTGTTCGCCCTACCATAGAAGTCTAATAGTGCATTTCACTCGCCATTTCATGCGCTTTGTGATGGCGCTTAGCCCAATACGCTATTTGAAATAGGAGCGACGTAAATTCAACAAATGTGATAGAATCTTGCTGAATTCTTAAATTAACCATAATATAAAATGATCTAATCGGGTCTCTGTTTGCCCTACCCTAGAAGTTTAATAGTGCATTTCACTCGTCATTTCATGCGCTTTGAGATGCCGCTAAGCACAATAAGCTATCTGGAATCGCAGCGACGTAAATTGAACAAATGTGAAAGAATTACGCCGCATTCTTATATTAACCGTAATATAAAATGATCTAATCGGGTCTCTGTTTGCCTTATCCTAGAAGTTTAATAGAGCATTTTACTCGCCATTCCACGCGCTTTAAGATGCCGCCTAGCCCAGTACGCTACCTGAAATAGGAGCGACGTAAGTTGAACAAATGTGATAGAATTACGCTGAATTCTTATATTAACCGTAATATAAAATGATCTTATCGGGTCTCTGTTTGCCTTATCCTAGAAGTTTGATAGTGCATTTTACTCGCCATTTCATGCGCTTTGAGATGCCGCGTAGCGCAATGCGCTATCTGAAATAGGAGCGACGTAAATTGAACAAATGTGATAGAATTTTGCTGAATTCTTAAATTAACTATAATATAAAATGATCTAATCGGGTCACTGATTGCCCTACCCTAGAAGTTTAATAGTGCATTTTACTCGCCATTTCATGCGCTTTGAGAGGCCGCTTAGCCCAATACGCTATCTGAAATATGAGCGACGAAAGTTGAACAAATGTGATAGAATTTCGCTGAATTATTTTATTAACCAGAATGTAAAATGATCTAATCTGGTTTCTGTTCGCCCTAGCCTAGAAGTTTAATAGTGGATTTTACTCGGCATTCCACGCGCTTTAAGATGCCGGCTATCCCAGTACGCTATCTGAAATAGGAGCGACCTTAATTGAACGAATGTGATAGAATTTTGCGGAATTCTTAAATTAACCATAATATAAAATTATCTAATCGGGTCTCTGCTTGCCCTACCCTAGAAGTTTAATAGTGCATTTTAGTCGCCATTTCATGCGCTTTGAGATGCCGCTTAGCACAATACGCTATTTGAAATAGGGGCGACGTAAATTGAACAAATGTGATAGAATTACGCTGAATTCTTATATTAACCGTAATATAAAATGATCTAATCGGGTCTCTGTTTGCCTTATCCTAGATGTTTAATAGTGCATTTTACTCGCCATTCCACGCGCTTTAAGATGCCGCCGAGCCCAGTACGCTACCTGAAATAGGAGCGACGTAAGTTGAACAAATGTGATAGAATTACGCTGAATTCTTATATTAACCGTAATATAAAATGATCTAATCGGGTCTCTGTTTGCCTTATCCTAGAAGTTTGATAGTGCATTTTACTCGCCATTTCATGCGCTTTGAGGTGCCGCTTAGCCCAATACGCTATCTGAAATAGGAGCGACGTAAATTGAACAAATGTGATAGAATTTTGCTGAATGCTTAAATTAACCACAATATAAAATGTTCTAATCGGGTCTCTGTTTGCCCTACCCTAGTAGTTTAATTGTGCATTTTACTCGCCATTTCATGCGCTTTGAGATGCCGCTTAGCCCAATACGCTATCTGGAATAGGAGCGACGTAAATTGATCAAATGTGATAGAATTTCCCTGAATTCTTATATTAACCTTAATGTAAAATGATCTAATCGGGTCTCTGTTCGCCCTACCATAGAAGTCTAATGGTGCATTTCACTCGCCCTTTCATGCGCTTTGAGATGCCGCTTAGCACAATACGCTATTTGAAATAGGGGCGACGTAAATTGAACAAATGTGATAGAATTACGCTGAATTCATAATTTAACCATAATATAAAATGATTTAATCGGGTCTCTGTTCGCTCTACCGTAGAAGTCTAATAGTGCATTTTACTCGCCATTTCATGCTCTTTGAGATGCCGCCTAGCCCAATACGCTATCTGAAATAGGAGCGACGTAAGTTGAACAAATGTGATAGAATTTCGCTGAATTCTTTTATTAACCATAATGTAAAATGATCTGATCGGGTCTCTGTTCGCCCTAGCCTAGAAGTAAAAGAGTGCATTTCATTCGCCATTTCATGCGCTTTGAGATGCCGCTTAGCCGAATACGCTATCTGAATTAGGAGCGACGTAAATTGAACAAATGTGATACAAATTCCCTGAAATCTGATATTATACAAAATATGAAATGATCTAATCGGGTCCCTGATTGCTCTATCATAGAAGATTAGTAGTGCATTTTACTCGCCATTCCACGCGCTTTAAGATGCCGCCTAGCCCAGTACGCCATCTAAATTAGGAGCGACGTAAGTTGAACAAATGTGATAGAATTTCGCTCAATTCTTAAATTAACCATAATATAAAATGATCTAATCGCGTCTCTGATTGCCCTAGCATAGAAGTTTAATAGTGCATTTTACTCGCCATTCCGAGCGCTTTAAGATGCCGCATAGCCCAGTTCGCTATCTGCAATAGGAGCGACGTAAATTGAACAAATGTGATAGAATTTTGCTGAATTCTTAAATTAACCATAGTACAAAATGATCTAATCGGGTCTCTGTTTGTCCTACCCTAGAAGTTTAATAGTGCATTTTGCTCGCCATTTCATGCGCTCTGAGATGCCGCTTAGCCCAATACGCTATTCGAAATAGGAGCGACGTAAGTTGAACAAATGTGATAGAATTTCGCTGAATTCTTAAATTAACCATAACATAAAATGATCTAATCGGGTCTCTGTTTGCCCTACCCTAGAAGTTTAATAGTGCATATTGCTCGCCATTTCATGCGCTTTGACATGCCGCTGAGCCCGGTACGCTATTTGAAATAGGAGCGACTTAAATTGAACAAATGTGATAGAATTTCGCTGAATTGTTTTATTAACCATAATGTAAAATGAACTGCTCGGGTCCCTGTTCGCCCTAGCCTAGAAGTTTAATAGTGCATTTCACTCGTCATTTCATGCGCTTTGAGATGCCGCTGAGCCCAATAAGCTATCTGTAGTAGGAGCGATGGAAATTGAACAAATGTGATAGAATTTCGCTGAATTCTTATATTAACCAAAATATAAAATGATCTAATCGGGTCTCTGATTGCCCTATCATAGAATTTTAATAGTGCATTCTACTCGCCATTCAACCCGCTTTAAGATGCCGCCTAGCCCAGTACGCTATCTGAAATAGGAGCGACGTAAATTGAACAAATGTGATAGAATTTTGCAGAATTCTTAAATTAACCATAATATAAAATGATCTAAACGGGTCTCTGATTGCCTTATCATAGAATTTTAATAGTGCATTTTACTCGCCATTCCACGCGCTTTAAGATGCCACCTAGCCCAGTACGCTATCTGAAATAGGAGCGACGTAAATTGAGCAAATGTGATAGAATTTTGCTGAATTCTTAAATTAACCATAATATAAAATGATCTAATCGGGTCTCTGTTATCCCCGACCCTAGAAGTTTAATAGTGCATTTCACTCGTCATTTCATGCGCTTTGAGATGCCCCTAAGCCCAATAAGCTATCTGTAATAGGAGCGACGTAAATGTTACAAATGTGATAGAATTTCGTTGAATTCTTATATTAACCAATATATAAAATGATTTAATCAGGTCTCTGATTGCCCTATCATAGAAGTTTAATAGTGCATTTTACTCGCCATTCCACGCGCTTTAAGATGCCGCCTAGCCCAGTACGCTATCTGAAATAGGAACGACGTAAGTTGAACAAATGTGATAGAATTTCGCTGAATTCTTTTATTAACCATAATGTAAAATGATCTGATCGGGTCTCTGTTCGCCCTAGCCTAGAAGTTGAGCAGTGCATTTTACTCGCCATTCCACGCGCTTTAAGATGGCGCCTAGCCCAGTACGCTATCTGAAATAGGAGCGACGTAAGTTGAACAAATGTGATAGAATTTTGCTGAATTCTTAAATTAACCATAATATAAAATGATCTAATCGGGTCTCTGTTTGCCCTACCCTAGAAGTTTAACAGTGCATTTCACTCGTCATTTCATGCGCTTTGACATGCCGCTTAGCCCAATAAGCTATCTGAAATAGGAGCGACGTAAATTGAACAAATGTGATAGAATTTCCATGAAATCTTATATTAAACATAATATAAAATGAGCTAATCGGGTCTCTGATTGCCCTATCATAAAAGTTGAGCTGTGCATTTTAGTCGCCATTCCACGCGCTTTAAGATGGCGCCTAGCCCAGTACGCTATCTGAAATAGGAGCGACGTAAGTTGAACAAATGTGATAGAATTTCGCTGAATTCTTATATTAACCGTAATATAAAATGATCTAACCGGGTATCTGTTTGCCCTATCCTAGAAGTTTAATATTGCATTATACTCGCCATTTCATGCGCTTCGAGATGCCGCTTAGCTCAATACGCTATCTGAAATAGGAGCGACGAAAGTTGAACAAATGTGATAGAATTTCGCTGAATTATTTTATTAACCAGAATGTAAAATGATCTAATCTGGTCTCTGTTCGCCCTACCATAGAAGTCTTATAGTGCATTTCACTCGCCATTTCATGCGCTTTGAGATGCCGCTTAGCCCAATACGCTATCTGAAATAGGAGCGACCTAAATTGAACGAATGTGATAGAATTTCGCTCAATTCTTAAATTAACCATAATATAAAATGATCTAATCGGGTCTCTGTTTGCCCTACCCTAGAAGTTTAATAGTGCATTTTACTCGCCATTTCATGCGCTTTGAGATGCCGCTTCGCCCAATACGCTATCTGAAATATCAGCGACACGAATTGAACAAATGTGATAGAATTTCCCTGAAATCTTGTATTAAACAAAATATAAAATGATCTAATCGCGTCTCTGATTGCCCTATCATACAACTTTAATAGTGCATTTTACTCGCCACTCCACGCGCTTTAGGATGCCGCCTAGCCCAGTACGCTATCCGAAATAGGAGCGACGTAAATTGAACAAATGTGATAGAATTTTGCTGAATTCTTAAATTAACCATAATAGAAAATGATCTAATCGGGTCTCTGTTTGCCCTACCCTAGAAGTTTAATAGTGCATTTTACTCGCCATTTCATGCGCTTTGAGATGCCGCTTAACCCAATACGCTATCTGAAATAGGAGCAACGAAAGTTGAACAAATGTGATAGAATTTCGCTGAATTATTTTATTAACCAGAATGTAAAATGATCTAATCGGTTCTCTGTTCGCCCTAGCCTAGAAGTTTAATAGTGCATTTTATTCGCCATTTCATGCGCTTTGTGATGCCGCGTAGCCCAATACGCTATCTGAAATAGGAGCGACGTAAATTGATCAAATGTGATAGAATTTCCCTGAATTCTTATATTAACCTTAATGTAAAATGATCTAATCGGGTCTCTGTTCGCCCTACACTAGAAGTTTAATAGTGCATTTCACTCGTCATTTCATGCGCTTTCAGTTGCCGCTTAGCCCAATACGCTATCTGAAATAGGAGCGACGTAAATTGAACAAATGTGATAGAATTTCCCTGAAATCTTATATTAAACAAAATATAAAATGATCTAATCGGGTCTCTGATTGCCCTATCATAGAAGATTAGTAGTGCATTTTACTCGCCATTCCACGCGCTTTAAGATGCCGCCTAGCCCAGTACGCTATCTGAAATAGGAGCGACGTAACTTGAATGAATGTGATAGAATTACGCTGCATTCTTATATTAACCGTAATATAAAATGATCTAATCGGGTATCTGTTTGCCTTATCCTAGAAGTTTAATAGTGCATTATACTCGCCATTTCATGCGCTTCGAGATGCCGCTTAGCTCAATACGCTATCTGAAATGCGAGCGACGAAAGTTCAACAAATGTGATAGAATTTCGCTGATTATTTTATTAACCAGAATGTAAAATGATCTAATCTGGTCTCTGTTCGCCCTACCATAGAAGTCTTATAGTGCATTTCACTCGCCATTTCATGCGCTTTGAGATGCCGCTTAGCCCAATACGCTATCTGAAATAGGAGCGACCTAAATTGAACGAATGTGATAGAATTTCGCTCAATTCTTAAATTAACCATAATATAAAATGATCTAATCGGGTCTCTGTTTGCCCTACCCTAGGAGTTTAATAGTGCATTTTTACTCGCCATTTCATGCGCTTTGAGATGCCGCTTCGCCCAATACGCTCTCTGAAATATCAGCGATACGAATTGAACAAATGTGATAGAATTTCCCTGAAATCTTGTATTAAACAAAATATAAAATGATCTAATCGCGTCTCTGATTGCCCTATCATACAACTTTAATAGTGCATTTTACTCGCCACTCCACGCGCTTTAGGATGCCGCCTAGCCCAGTACGCTATCTGAAATAGGAGCGACGTAAATTGAACAAATGTGATAGAATTTTGCTGAATTCTTAAATTAACCATAATAGAAAATGATCTAATCGGGTCTCTGTTTGCCCTACCCTAGAAGTTTAATAGTGCATTTTACTCGCCATATCATGCGCTTTGAGATGCCGCTTAACCCAATACGCTATCTGAAATAGGAGCAACGAAAGTTGAACAAATGTGATAGAATTTCGCTGAATTATTTTATTAACCAGAATGTAAATGATCTCATCGGTTCTCTGTTCGCCCTAGCCTAGAAGTTTAATAGTGCATTTTATTCGCCATTTCATGCGCTTTGTGATGCCGCGTAGCCCAATACGCTATCTGAAATAGGGAGCGACGTAAATTGATCAAATGTGATAGAATTTCCCTGAATTCTTATATTAACCTTAATGTAAAATGATCTAATCGGGTCTCTGTTCGCCCTACACTAGAAGTTTAATAGTGCATTTCACTCGTCATTTCATGCGCTTTCAGTTGCCGCTTAGCCCAATACGCTATCTGAAATAGGAGCGACGTAAATTGAACAAATGTGATAGAATTTCCCTGAAATCTTATATTAAACAAAATATAAAATGATCTAATCGGGTCTCTGATTGCCCTATCATAGAAGATTAGTAGTGCATTTTACTCGCCATTCCACGCGCTTTAAGATGCCGCCTAGCCCAGTACGCTATCTGAAATAGGAGCGACGTAACTTGAATGAATGTGATAGAATTACGCTGCATTCTTATATTAACCGTAATATAAAAATGATCTAATCGGGTATCTGTTTGCCTTATCCTAGAAGTTTAATAGTGCATTATACTCGCCATTTCATGCGCTTCGAGATGCCGCTTAGCTCAATACGCTATCTGAAATGCGAGCGACGAAAGTTCAACAAATGTGATAGAATTTCGCTGAATTATTTTATTAACCAGAATGTAAAATGATCTAATCTGGTCTCTGTTCGCCCTACCATAGAAGTCTTATAGTGCATTTCACTCGCCATTTCACGCGCTTTAAGATGCCGCCTAGCCCAGTACGCTATCTGGAATAGGAGCGACGTAAATTCAACAAATGTGATAGAATCTTGCTGAATTCTTAATTAACCATAATATAAAATGATCTAATCGGGTCTCTGTTTGCCCTACCCTAGAAGTTTAATAGTGCATTTTACTCGCCATTTCATGCGCTTTGAGATGCCGCTTAGCCCAATACGCTAACTGAAATAGGAGCGACGTAAATTGAACAAATGTGATAGAATTTCACTGAATTCTTATATTAACCAAAATATAAAATGATCTAATCGGGTCTCTGATAGCCCTATCATAGAAGTTTAATAGTGCATTTTACTCGCCATTCCACGCGCTTTAGGATGCCGCCTAGCCCAGTACGCTATCTGAAAGAGGAGCGACGTAAGTTGAACAAATGTGATAGAATTACGCTGAATTCTTATATTAACCGTAATATAAAATGATCTAATCGGGTCTCTGTTTGCCTTATCCTAGAAGTTTAATAGTGCATTTTACTCACCATTTCATGCGCTTTGAGATGCCGCTTAGCCCAATACGCTGTCTGAAATAGGAGCGACGTAAATTGAACAAATGTGATAGAATTTCCGTGAATCCTTATATTAACCTTAATGTAAAATGATCTAATCGGGTCTCTGTTCGCCCTACCATTGAACTTTAATAGTGCATTTTACTCGCCATTTCATGCGCTTTGAGATTGCCGCATAGCCCAATACGCGATCTGAAATAGGAGCGACGTAAATTGAACAAATGTGATAGAATTTTCGTGAATCCTTATATTAACCTTAATGTAAAATGAACCAATCGGGTCTCTGTTCGCCCTACCATAGAAGTCTAATAGTGCATTTCACTCGCCATTTCATGCGCTTTGTGATGGCGCTTAGCCCAATACGCTATTTGAAATAGGAGCGACGTAAAATTCAACAAATGTGATAGAATCTTGCTGAATTCTTAAATTAACCATAATATAAAATGATCTAATCGGGTCTCTGTTTGCCCTACCCTAGAAGTTTAATAGTGCATTTCACTCGTCATTTCATGCGCTTTGAGATGCCGCTAAGCACAATAAGCTATCTGGAATCGCAGCGACGTAAATTGAACAAATGTGAAAGAATTACGCCGCATTCTTATATTAACCGTAATATAAAATGATCTAATCGGGTCTCCGTTTGCCTTATCCTAGAAGTTTAATAGAGCATTTTACTCGCCATTCCACGCGCTTTAAGATGCCGCCTAGCCCAGTACGCTACCTGAAATAGGGGCGACGTAAGTTGAACAAATGTGATAGAATTACGCTGAATTCTTATATTAACCGTAATATAAAATGATCTTATCGGGTCTCTGTTTGCCTTATCCTAGAAGTTTGATAGTGCATTTTACTCGCCATTTCATGCGCTTTGAGATGCCGCGTAGCGCAATGCGCTATCTGAAATAGGAGCGACGTAAATTGAACAAATGTGATAGAATTTTGCTGAATTCTTAAATTAACTATAATATAAAATGATCTAATCGGGTCACTGATTGCCCTACCCTAGAAGTTTAATAGTGCATTTTACTCGCCATTTCATGCGCTTTGAGAGGCCGCTTAGCCCAATACGCTATCTGAAATATGAGCGACGAAAGTTGAACAAATGTGATAGAATTTCGCTGAATTATTTTATTAACCAGAATGTAAAATGATCTAATCTGGTCTCTGTTCGCCCTAGCCTAGAAGTTTAATAGTGGATTTTACTCGGCATTCCACGCGCTTTAAGATGCCGCCTAGCCCCAGTACGCTATCTGAAATAGGAGCGACCTTAATTGAACGAATGTGATAGAATTTTGCGGAATTCTTAAATTAACCATAATATAAAATTATCTAATCGGGTCTCTGCTTGCCCTACCCTAGAAGTTTAATAGTGCATTTTAGTCGCCATTTCATGCGCTTTGAGATGCCGCTTAGCACAATACGCTATTTGAAATAGGGGCGACGTAAATTGAACAAATGTGATAGAATTACGCTGAATTCTTATATTAACCGTAATATAAAATGATCTAATCGGGTCTCTGTTTGCCTTATCCTAGATGTTTAATAGTGCATTTTACTCGCCATTCCACGCGCTTTAAGATGCCGCCGAGCCCAGTACGCTACCTGAAATAGGAGCGACGTAAGTTGAACAAATGTGATAGAATTACGCTGAATTCTTATATTAACCGTAATATAAAATGATCAAATCGGGTCTCTGTTTGCCTTATCCTAGAAGTTTGATAGTGCATTTTACTCGCCATTTCATGCGCTTTGAGGTGCCGCTTAGCCCAATACGCTATCTGAAATAGGAGCGACGTAAATTGAACAAATGTGATAGAATTTTGCTGAATGCTTAAATTAACCACAATATAAAATGTTCTAATCGGGTCTCTGTTTGCCTACCCTAGTAGTTTAATTGTGCATTTTACTCGCCATTTCATGCGCTTTGAGATGCCGCTTAGCCAATACGCTATCTGGAATAGGAGCGACGTAAATTGATCAAATGTGATAGAATTTCCCTGAATTCTTATATTAACCTTAATGTAAAATGATCTAATCGGGTCTCTGTTCGCCCTACCATAGAAGTCTAATGGTGCATTTCACTCGCCCTTTCATGCGCTTTGAGATGCCGCTTAGCACAATACGCTATTTGAAATAGGGGCGACGTAAATTGAACAAATGTGATAGAATTACGCTGAATTCATAATTTAACCATAATATAAAATGATTTAATCGGGTCTCTGTTCGCTCTACCGTAGAAGTCTAATAGTGCATTTTACTCGCCATTTCATGCTCTTTGAGATGCCGCCTAGCCCAATACGCTATCTGAAATAGGAGCGACGTAAGTTGAACAAATGTGATAGAATTTCGCTGAATTCTTTTATTAACCATAATGTAAAATGATCTGATCGGGTCTCTGTTCGCCCTAGCCTAGAAGTAAAAGAGTGCATTTCATTCGCCATTTCATGCGCTTTGAGATGCCGCTTAGCCGAATACGCTATCTGAATTAGGAGCGACGTAAATTGAACAAATGTGATACAAATTCCCTGAAATCTGATATTATACAAAATATGAAATGATCTAATCGGGTCCCTGATTGCTCTATCATAGAAGTTTAATAGTGCATTTTACTCGCCATTCCACGCGCTTTAAGATGCCGCCTAGCCCAGTACGCCATCTAAATTAGGAGCGACGTAAGTTGAACAAATGTGATAGAATTTCGCTCAATTCTTAAATTAACCATAATATAAAATGATCT
>CAKAJE020000950.1:0-62384 GCA_916610135.2 Macropis europaea | reverse complement strand
AA
Organism: Macropis europaea; assembly: GCA_916610135.2. Classification (NCBI taxonomy): domain Eukaryota; kingdom Metazoa; phylum Arthropoda; class Insecta; order Hymenoptera; family Melittidae; genus Macropis; species Macropis europaea. The sequence goes on along the minus strand of CAKAJE020000950.1, from coordinate 62,382 downwards.
ATTCTATCACATTTGTTCAATTTACGTCGTTCCTATTTCAGATAGCGTACTGGGCTAGGCGGCATCTTAAAGCGCGTGGAATGGCGAGTGAAATGCACTATTAAACTTCTATGATAGGGCAATCAGAGACCCGATTAGATCATTTTATATTTTGGTTAATACAAGAATTCAGCGAAATTCTATCACATTTGTTCAATTTACGTCGCTCCTATTTCATATAGCTAATTGGGGCTATGCGGCATCTCAAAGCGCATGCAATTACGAGTGAAATGCACTCTTAAACTTCTAGGGTAGGGCGAACAGAGACCCGATTAGATCATTTTACATTAAGGGTAATATAAGAATTCAGCGAAATTCTATCACATTTGTTCAATTTACGTCTTTGATATTTCAGATAGCGTATTGGGCTAAGCGGCATCTGAAAGCGCATGAAATGGCGAGTAAAACGCACTATTAAACTTCTAGGGTAGGGCAAACAGAGACCCGATTAGATCAGTTTATATTATGGTTAATTTAAGAATTCAGCAAAATTCTATCACATTTGTTCAATTTACGTCGTTCCTATTTCAGATAGCGTACTGGGCTAGGCGGCATCTTAAAGCGCGTGGAATGGCGAGTGAAATGCACTATTAAACTTCTATGATAAGGCAATCAGAGACCCGATTAGATCATTTTATATTTTGGTTAATACAAGAATTCAGCGAAATTCTATCACATTTGTTCAATTTACGTCGCTCCTATTTCGGATAGCTAATTGGTCTATGCGGCATCTCAAAGCGCATGCAATTACGAGTGAAATGCACTATTAAACTTCTAGGGTAGGGCGAACAGAGACCCGATTAGATCATTTTACATTAAGGTTAATATAAGAATTCAGCGAAATTCTATCACATTTGTTCAATTTACGTCGCTCCTATTCAGATGGCTTATTGGGCTTAGCGGCATCTCAAAGCGCATGAAATGACGAGGGAAATGCACTATGAAACTTCTAGGGTAGGGCAAACAGAGACCCGATTAGATCATTTTACATTATGGTTGATAAAAGAATTCAACGAAATTCTATCACAATTGTTCAACTTACGTCGCTCCTATTTCAGATAGCGTATTGGGTTAAGCGGCATCTCAAAGCGCATGAAATGGCGAGTAAAATGCACTGTTAAATTTCTAGGGTAGGGCAACCAGAGACCCGATTAGATAATTTTATATTATGGTTAATTTAAGAATTCTGCAAAATCCTATCACATTTCTTCAATTTACGTCGTTCCTATTTCAGTTAGCGTACTGGGCTAGGCGGCATCTTAAAGCGCGTGGAATGGCGAGTAAAATGCACTGTTAAACTTCTAGGGTAGGACAAACAGAGACCCGATTAGATCAGTTTATATTATGGTTAATTTAAGAATTCAGCAAAATTCTATCACATTTGTTCAATTTACGTCGTTCCTATTTCAGATAGCGTACTGGGCTAGGCGGCATCTTAAAGCGCGTGGAATGGCGAGTATAATGCACTACTAAACTTCTAGGATAAGGCAAACAGAGACCCGATTAGATCATTTTATATTACGGTTAATATAAGAATGCAGCGTAATTCTATCACATTTCTTCAAATTACGTCGCTCCTATTTCAGATAGCGTACTGGGCTGGCCGGTATCTCAAAGCGCATGAAATGGCGAGTAAAATGCACTATTAAAGTTCTAGGGTAGGGCAAGCAGAGACCCGATTAGATCATTTTATATTATGGTTAATTTAAGAATTCAGCAAAATTCTATCACATTCGTTCAATTTAGGTCGCTCCTATTTCAGATAGCGTATTGGGCTAGGCGGCATCTTAAAGCGCGTGGAATGGCGAGTAGAATGCACTATTAACCTTTTATGATAGGGCAATCAGAGTCCCGATTAGATCATTTTATATTTTGTTTAATATAAGATTTCAGGGAAAGTCTATCACATTTGTTCAATTTACGTCACTCCTATTTCAGATAGCGTATTCGGTTAAGCGGCATCTCAAAGCGCATGCAATGGCGAATAAAATGCACTATTAAACTTCTAGGCTAGGGCGAGCAGAGACCCGATTAGATCATTTTACATTATGGTTAATAAAAGAATTCAGCGAAATTCTATCACATTTGTTCAACTTACGTCGCACCTATTTCAGATAGCGTATTGGGCTAAGCGGCATCTCAAAGCGCATGAAATGGCGAGTATAATGCACTATTAAACTTCTAGGATAAGGCAAACAGAGACCCGATTAGATCATTTTATATTACGGTTAATATAAGAATGCAGCGTAATTCTATCACATTTGTTCAACTTTCGTCGCTTCTATTTCAGATAGCCTACAGGGCTAGGCGGCTTCTTAAAGCGCGTGGAATGGCGAGTAAAATGCACTACTAAACTTCTATGATAGGGCAATCAGAGACCCGATTAGATCATTTTACATTATGGTTAATAAAAGAATTAAGCGAAATTCTATCACATTTGTTCAACTTACGTCGCTCCTATTTCAGATAGCGTATTGGGCTAAGCGGCAACTCAAAGCGCATGAAATGGCGAGTAAAATGCACTGTTAAATTTCTAGGGTAGGGCAACCAGAGACCCGATTAGATCATTTTATATTATGGTTAATTTAAGAATTCTGCAAAATCCTATCACATTTGTTCAATTTACCGTCGTTCCTATTTCAGATAGCGTACTGGGCTAGGCGGCATCTTAAAGCGCGTGGAATGGCGAGTGAAATGCACTATTAAACTTCTATGATAGGGCAATCAGAGACCCGATTACATCACTTTATATTTTGGTTAATACAAGAATTCAGCGAAACTCTCTCACATTTGTTCAATTTACGTCGCTGATATTTCAGATAGCGTATTCGGCTAAGCGGCATCTCAAAGCGCATGCAATGGCGAATATAATGCACTATTAAACTTCTAGGCTAGGGCGAGCAGAGACCCGATTAGATCATTTTACATTATGGTTAATAAAAGAATTCAGCGAAATTCTATCACATTTGTTCAACTTACGTCGCTCCTATTTCAGATAGCGCATTGGGCTAAGCGGCATCTCAAAGCGCATGAAATGGCGAGTATAATGCACTATTAAACTTCTAGGATAAGGCAAACAGAGACCCGATTAGATCATTTTATATTACGGTTAATATAAGAATGCAGCGTAATTCTATCACATTTGTTCAACTTTCGTCGCTTCTATTTCAGATAGCCTACAGGGCTAGGCTGCTTCTTAAAGCGCGTGGAATGGCGAGTAAAATGCACTACTAAACTTCTATGATAGGGCAATCAGAGACCCGATTAGATCATTTTACATTATGGTAAATAATAGAATTAAGCGAAATTCTATCACATTTGTTCAACTTACGTCGCTCCTATTTCAGATAGCGTACTGGGCTAGGCGGCATCTTAAAGCGCGTGGAATGGCGAGTAGAATGCACTATTAAACTTCTATGATAGGGCAATCAGAGTCCCGATTAGATCATTTTATATTTTGTTTAATATAAGATTTCAGGGAAAGTCTATCACATTTGTTCAATTTACGTCACTCCTATTTCAGATAGCGTATTCGGTTAAGCGGCATCTCAAAGCGCATGCAATGGCGAATAAAATGCACTATTAAACTTCTAGGCTAGGGCGAGCAGAGACCCGATTAGATCATTTTACATTATGGTTAATAAAAGAATTCAGCGAAATTCTATCACATTTGTTCAACTTACGTCGCACCTATTTCAGATAGCGTATTGGGCTAAGCGGCATCTCAAAGCGCATGAAATGGCGAGTATAATGCACTATTAAACTTCTAGGATAAGGCAAACAGAGACCCGATTAGATCATTTTATATTACGGTTAATATAAGAATGCAGCGTAATTCTATCACATTTGTTCAACTTTCGTCGCTTCTATTTCAGATAGCCTACAGGGCTAGGCGGCTTCTTAAAGCGCGTGGAATGGCGAGTAAAATGTACTACTAAACTTCTATGATAGGGCAATCAGAGACCCGATTAGATCATTTTACATTATGGTTAATAAAAGAATTAAGCGAAATTCTATCACATTTGTTCAACTTACGTCGCTCCTATTTCAGATAGCGTATTGGGCTAAGCGGCAACTCAAAGCGCATGAAATGGCGAGTAAAATGCACTGTTAAATTTCTAGGGTAGGGCAACCAGAGACCCGATTAGATCATTTTATATTATGGTTAATTTAAGAATTCTGCAAAATCCTATCACATTTGTTCAATTTACGTCGTTCCTATTTCAGATAGCGTACTGGGCTAGGCGGCATCTTAAAGCGCGTGGAATGGCGAGTGAAATGCACTATTAAACTTCTATGATAGGGCAATCAGAGACCCGATTACATCACTTTATATTTTGGTTAATACAAGAATTCAGCGAAACTCTCTCACATTTGTTCAATTTACGTCGCTGATATTTCAGATAGCGTATTCGGCTAAGCGGCATCTCAAAGCGCATGCAATGGCGAATATAATGCACTATTAAACTTCTAGGCTAGGGCGAGCAGAGACCCGATTAGATCATTTTACATTATGGTTAATAAAAGAATTCAGCGAAATTCTATCACATTTGTTCAACTTACGTCGCTCCTATTTCAGATAGCGCATTGGGCTAAGCGGCATCTCAAAGCGCATGAAATGGCGAGTATAATGCACTATTAAACTTCTAGGATAAGGCAAACAGAGACCCGATTAGATCATTTTATATTACGGTTAATATAAGAATGCAGCGTAATTCTATCACATTTGTTCAACTTTCGTCGCTTCTATTTCAGATAGCCTACAGGGCTAGGCTGCTTCTTAAAGCGCGTGGAATGGCGAGTAAAATGCACTACTAAACTTCTATGATAGGGCAATCAGAGACCCGATTAGATCATTTTACATTATGGTAAATAATAGAATTAAGCGAAATTCTATCACATTTGTTCAACTTACGTCGCTCCTATTTCAGATAGCGTACTGGGCTAGGCGGCATCTTAAAGCGCGTGGAATGGCGAGTATAATGCACTACTAAACTTCTAGGATAAGGCAAACAGAGACCCGATTAGATCATTTTATATTACGGTTAATATAAGAATGCAGCGTAATTCTATCACATTTGTTCAACTTTCGTCGCTTCTATTTCAGATAGCCTACAGGGCTAGGCGGCTTCTTAAAGCGCGTGGAATGGCGAGTAAAATGCACTACTAAACTTCTATGATAGGGCAATCAGAGACCCGATTAGATCATTTTACATTATGGTTAATAAAAGAATTAAGCGAAATTCTATCACATTTGTTCAACTTACGTCGCTCCTATTTCAGATAGCGTATTGGGCTAAGCGGCAACTCAAAGCGCATGAAATGGCGAGTAAAATGCACTGTTAAATTTCTAGGGTAGGGCAACCAGAGACCCGATTAGATCATTTTATATTATGGTTAATTTAAGAATTCTGCAAAATCCTATCACATTTGTTCAATTTACGTCGTTCCTATTTCAGATAGCGTACTGGGCTAGGCGGCATCTTAAAGCGCGTGGAATGGCGAGTGAAATGCACTATTAAACTTCTATGATAGGGCAATCAGAGACCCGATTACATCACTTTATATTTTGGTTAATACAAGAATTCAGCGAAACTCTCTCACATTTGTTCAATTTACGTCGCTGATATTTCAGATAGCGTATTCGGCTAAGCGGCATCTCAAAGCGCATGCAATGGCGAATATAATGCACTATTAAACTTCTAGGCTAGGGCGAGCAGAGACCCGATTAGATCATTTTACATTATGGTTAATAAAAGAATTCAGCGAAATTCTATCACATTTGTTCAACTTACGTCGCTCCTATTTCAGATAGCGCATTGGGCTAAGCGGCATCTCAAAGCGCATGAAATGGCGAGTATAATGCACTATTAAACTTCTAGGATAAGGCAAACAGAGACCCGATTAGATCATTTTATATTACTGTTAATATAAGAATGCAGCGTAATTCTATCAGATTTGTTCAACTTTCGTCGCTTCTATTTCAGATAGCCTACAGGGCTAGGCTGCTTCTTAAAGCGCGTGGAATGGCGAGTAAAATGCACTACTAAACTTCTATGATAGGGCAATCAGAGACCCGATTAGATCATTTTACATTATGGTAAATAATAGAATTAAGCGAAATTCTATCACATTTGTTCAACTTACGTCGCTCCTATTTCAGATAGCGTACTGGGCTAGGCGGCATCTTAAAGCGCGTGGAATGGCGAGTAGAATGCACTATTAAACTTCTATGATAGGGCAATCAGAGACCCGATTAGATCATTTTATATTTTGGTTAATAAAAGAATTCAGCGAAATTCTATCACATTTGTTCAACTTACGTCGCTCCTATTTCAGATAGCGTATTAGGCTAAGCGGCATCTCAAAGCGCATGAAATGGCGAGTATAATGCACTATTAAACTTCTAGGATAAGGCAAACAGAGACCCGATTAGATCATTTTATATTACGGTTAATATAAGAATGCAGCGTAATTCTATCACATTTGTTCAACTTTCGTCGCTTCTATTTCAGATAGCCTACAGGGCTAGGCGGCTTCTTAAAGCGCGTGGAATGGCGAGTAAAATGCACTACTAAACTTCTATGATAGGGCAATCAGAGACCCGATTAGATCATTTTACATTATGGTTAATAAAAGAATTAAGCGAAATTCTATCACATTTGTTCAACTTACGTCGCTCCTATTTCAGATAGCGTATTGGGCTTAGCGGCAACTCAAAGCGCATGGAATGGCGAGTAAAATGCACTGTTAAATTTCTAGGGTAGGGCAACCAGAGACCCGATTAGATCATTTTATATTATGGTTAATTTAAGAATTCTGCAAAATCCTATCACATTTGTTCAATTTACGTCGTTCCTATTTCAGATAGCGTACTGGGCTAGGCGGCATCTTAAACCGCGTGGAATGGCGAGTGAAATGCACTATTAAACTTCTATGATAGGGCAATCAGAGACCCGATTACATCATTTTATATTTTGGTTAATACAAGAATTCAGCGAAATTCTATCACATTTGTGTAACTTACGTCGCTCCTATTTCATATAGCTAATTGGGCTATGCGGCATCTCAAAGCGCATGCAATTACGAGTGAAATGCACTCTTAAACTTCTAGGGTACGGCGAACAGAGACCCGATTAGATCATTTACATTAAGGGTAATATAAGAATTCAGCGAAATTCTATCACATTTGTTCAATTTACGTCTTTGATATTTCAGATAGCGTATTGGGCTGAGCGGCATCTGAAAGCGCATGAAATGGCGAGTAAAACGCACTATTAAACTTCTAGGGTAGGGCAAACAGAGACCCGATTAGATCAGTTTATATTATGGTTAATTTAAGAATTCAGCAAAATTCTATCACATTTGTTCAATTTACGTCGTTCCTATTTCAGATAGCGTACTGGGCTAGGCGGCATCTTAAAGCGCGTGGAATGGCGAGTGAAATGCACTATTAAACTTCTATGATAAGGCAATCAGAGACCCGATTAGATCATTTTATATTTTCGTTAATACAAGAATTCAGCGAAATTCTATCACATTTGTTCAAGTTACGTCGCTCCTATTTCAGATAGCTAATTGGGCTATGCGGCATCTCAAAGCGCATGCAATTACGAGTGAAATGCACTATTAAACTTCTAGGGTAGGGCGAACAGAGACCCGATTAGATCATTTTACATTAAGGTTAATATAAGAATTCAGCGAAATTCTATCACATTTGTTCAATTTACGTCGCTCCTATTCAGATGGCTTATTGGGCTTAGCGGCATCTCAAAGCGCATGAAATGGCGAGTAAAATGCACTATTAAACTTCTAGGGTAGGGCAAACAGAGACCCGATTAGATCATTTTACATTATGGTTGATAAAAGAATTCAACGAAATTCTATCACAATTGTTCAACTTACGTCGCTCCTATTTCAGATAGCGTATTGGGTTAAGCGGCATCTCAAAGCGCATGAAATGGCGAGTAAAATGCACTGTTAAATTTCTAGGGTAGGGCAACCAGAGACCCGATTAGATAATTTTATATTATGGTTAATTTAAGAATTCTGCAAAATCCTATCACATTTCTTCAATTTACGTCGTTCCTATTTCAGTTAGCGTACTGGGCTAGGCGGCATCTTAAAGCGCGTGGAATGGCGAGTAAAATGCACTGTTAAACTTCTAGGGTAGGACAAACAGAGACCCGATTAGATCAGTTTATATTATGGTTAATTTAAGAATTCAGCGTAATTCTATCACATTTGTTCAACTTATATCGCTTCAATTTCAGATAGCGTATTAGGCTAAGCGGCATCTCAAAGCGCATGAAATGACGAGTAAAATGCACTATTAAAGTTCTAGGGTAGGGCAAGCAGAGACCCGATTAGATCATTTTATATTATGGTTAATTTAAGAATTCAGCAAAATTCTATCACATTCGTTCAATTTAGGTCGCTCCTATTTCAGATAGCGTATTGGGCTAGGCGGCATCTTAAAGCGCGTGGAATGGCGAGTAGAATGCACTATTAAACTTCTATGATAGGGCAATCAGAGACCCGATTAGATCATTTTATATTTTGGTTAATACAAGAATTCAGCGAAATTCTATCACATTTGTTCAATTTACGTCGCTCCTATTTCATATAGCTAATTGGCTATGCGGCATCTCAAAGCGCATGCAATTACGAGTGAAATGCACTCTTAAACTTCTAGGGTAGGGCGAACATAGACCCGATTAGATCATTTTACATTAAGGGTAATATAAGAATTCAGCGAAATTCTATCACATTTGTTCAACTTACGTCGCTCCTATTTCAGATAGCGTACTGGGCTAGCCGGCACCTTAAAGCGCGTGGAATGGCGAGTAAAATGCACTATTAAACTTCTATGATAGGGCAATCAGAGACCCGACTAGATCATTTTATATTTTGGTTAATATAAGAATTCAGCGAAATTCTATCACATTTGTTCAATTTACGTCGCTCCTATTTCAGATAGCTTATTGGGCTAAGCGGCATCGCAGAGCGCATGAAATGACGAGTGAAATGCACTATTAAACTTCTAGGGTAGGGCAACAGAGACCCGATTAGATCATTTTACATTAATGTTAATATAAGAATTCAGGGAAATTCTATCACATTTGTTCAACATACGTCGCTCCTATTTCAGATAGCGTACTGGGCTAGGCGGCATCTTAAAGCGCGTGGAATGGCGAGTAAAATGCACTATTAAACTTCTATGATAGGGCAATCAGAGACCCGATTAGATCATTTTATATTTTGGTTAATATAAGGATTCAGCGAAATTCTATCACATTTGTTCAATTTACGTCGCTCCTATTTCAGATAGCGTACTGGGCTAGGCGGCATCTTAAAGCGCGTGGAATGGCGAGTAAAATGCACTTTTAAGCTTCTATGATAGGTCAATCATAGACCCGATTAGATCATTTTATATTTTGGTTAATATAAGAATTCAGGGAAATTCTATCACATTTGTTCAACATACGTCGCTCCTATTTCAGATAGCGTACTGGGCTAGGCGGCATCTTAAAGCGCGTGCAATGGCGAGTAAAATGCACTATTAAACTTCTAGGATAAGGCAAACAGAGACCCGATTAGATCATTTTATATTATGGTTAATTTAAGAATTCAGCGAAATTCTATCACATTTGATCAATTTACGTCGCTCCTATTTCAGATAGCGTATTGGGCTAGGCGGCATCTTAAAGCGCGTGGAATGGCGAGTAGAATGCACTATTAACCTTTCATGATAGGGCGATCAGAGACCCGACTAAATCATTTTATATTTTGTTTAATATAAGATTTCAGGGAAATTCTATCACATTTGTTCAATTTACGTCGCTCCTATTTCAGATAGCGTATTCGGCTAAGCGGCATCTCAAAGCGCATGCAATGGCGAATAAAATGCACTATTAAACTTCTAGGCTAGGGCGAGCAGAGACCCGATTAGATCATTTTACATTATGGTTAATAAAAGAATTCAGCGAAATTCTATCACATTTGTTCAACTTACGTCGCTCCTATTGCAGATAGCGCATTGGGCTAAGCGGCATCTCAAAGCGCATGAAATGGCGAGTATAATGCACTATTGAACTTCTAGGATAAGGCAAACAGAGACCCGATTAGATCATTTTATATTACGGTTAATATAAGAATGCAGCGTAATTCTATCAGATTTGTTCAACTTTCGTCGCTTCTATTTCAGATAGCCTACAGGGCTAGGCGGCTTCTTAAAGCGCGTGGAATGGCGAGTAAAATGCACTACTAAACTTCTATGATAGGGCAATCAGAGACCCGATTAGATCATTTTACGTTATGGTTAATAAAAGAATTAAGCGAAATTCTATCACATTTGTTCAACTTACGTCGCTCCTATTTCAGATAGCGTATTGGGCTTAGCGGCATCTCAAAGCGCATGAAATGCCGAGTAAAATACACTGTTAAATTTCTAGGGTAGGGCAACCAGAGACCCGATTAGATAATTTTATATTATGGTTAATTTAAGAATTCTGCAAAATCCTATCACATTTCTTCAATTTACGTCGTTCCTATTTCAGTTAGCGTATTGGGCTAGGCGGCATCTTAAAGCGCGTGGAATGGCGAGTAAAATGCACTGTTAAACTTCTAGGGTAGGACAAACAGAGACCCGATTAGATCAGTTTATATTATGGTTAATTTAAGAATTCAGCAAAATTCTATCACATTTGTTCAATTTACGTCGTTCCTATTTCTGATAGCGTACTGGGCTAGGCGGCATCTTAAAGCGCGTGGAATGGCGAGTGAAATGCACTATTAAACTTCTATGATAGGGCAATCAGAGACCCGATCAGATCATTTTATATTTTGGTTAATACAAGGATTCAGTGAAATTCTATCACATTTGTTCAATTTACGTCGCTCCTATTTCATATAGCTAATTGGGCTATGCGGCATCTCAAAGCGCATGCAATTACGAGTGAAATGCACTATTAAACTTCTAGGGTAGGGCGAACAGAGACCCGATTAGATCATTTTACATTAAGGGTAATATAAGAATTCAGCGAAATTCTATCACATTTGTTCAATTTACGTCTTTGATATTTCAGATAGCGTACTGGGCTAAGCGGCATCTCAAAGCGCATGAAATGGCGAGTATAATGCACTATTAAACTTCTAGGATAAGGCAAACAGAGACCCGATTAGATCATTTTATATTACGGTTAATATAAGAATGCAGCGTAATTCTATCACATTTGTTCAACTTTCGTCGCTTCTATTTCAGATAGCCTACAGGGCTAGGCTGCTTCTTAAAGCGCGTGGAATGGCCAGTAAAATGCACTACTAAACTTCTATGATAGGGCAATCGGAGACCCGATTAGATCATTTTACATTATGGTTAATAAAAGAATTAAGCGAAATTCTATCACATTTGTTCAACTTACGTCGCTCCTATTTCAGATAGCGTATTGGGCTAAGCGGCAACTCAAAGCGCATGGAATGGCGAGTAAAATGCACTGTTAAATTTCTAGGGTAGGGCAACCAGAGACCCGATTAGATCATTTTATATTATGGTTAATTTAAGAATTCTGCAAAATCCTATCACATTTGTTCAATTTACGTCGTTCCTATTTCAGATAGCGTACTGGGCTAGGCGGCATCTTAAACCGCGTGGAATGGCGAGTGAAATGCACTATTAAACTTCTATGATAGGGCAATCAGAGACCCGATTAGATCATTTTATATTTTGGTTAATACAAGGATTCAGCGAAATTCTATCACATTTGTTCAATTTACGTCGCTCCTATTTCATATAGCTAATTGGGCTATGCGGCATCTCAAAGCGCATGCAATTACGAGTGAAATGCACTATTAAACTTCTAGGGTAGGGCGAACAGAGACCCGATTAGATCATTTTACATTAAGGTTAATATAAGAATTCAGCGAAATTCTATCACATTTGTTCAATTTTCGTCTTTGATATTTCAGATAGCGTACTGGGCTAAGCGGCATCTCAAAGCGCATGAAATGGCGAGTATAATGCACTATTAAACTTCTAGGATAAGGCAAACAGAGACCCGATTAGATCATTTTATATTACTGTTAATATAAGAATGCAGCGTAATTCTATCACAATTTGTTCAACTTACGTCGTTCCTATTTCAGATAGCGTATTGGGCTAAGCGGCATCTCAAAGCGCATGGAATGACGAGTGAAAGGCACTATTAAACTTCTAGGGTAGGGCGAACAGAGAACCGATTAGATCATTTTACATTAAGGTTAATATAAGAATTCAGGGAAATGCTATCACATTTGTTCAGTTTACGTCGTTCCTATTTCAGATAGCGTATTGGGCTAAGCGGCATCTCAAAGCGCATGAAATGGCGAGTAAAATGCACGATTAAACTTCTAGGCTAGGGCGAACAGAGACCCGATTAGATCGTTTTACATTTTGTTTAATATAAGATTTCAGGGAAATTCTATCACATTTGTTCAATTTACGTCGCTCCTATTTCAGATAGCTTATTGGGGCAAAGCGGCATCTCAAAGCGCATGAAATGATGAGTGAAATGCACTGTTAAACTTCTGTGATTGGGCAATCAGAGACCTGACTAGATCATTTTATATTATGGTTAATTTAAGAATTCAGCGAAACTCTATCACATTTGTTCAACTTACGTCGCTCCTATTTCAGATAGCGTATTGGGCTAAGCGGCATCTCAAAGCGCATGAAATGGCGAGTAAAATGCACTGTTAAATTTCTAGGGTAGGGCAACCAGAGACCCGATTAGATCATTTTATATTATGGTTAATTTAAGAATTCAGCAAAATCCTACCACATTTGTTCAATTTACGTCGTTCCTATTTCAGATAGCGTACTGGGCTAGGCAGCATCTAAAAGCGCTCTGGAATGGCGAGTGAAATGCACTATTAAACTTCTATGATAGGGCAATCAGAGACCCGATTAGATCATTTTATATTTTGGTTAATACAAGGATTCAGCGAAATTCTATCACATTTGTTCAATTTACGTCGCTCCTATTTCATATAGCTAATTGGGCTATGCGGCATCTCAAAGCGCATGCAATTACGAGTGAAATGCACTATTAAACTTCTAGGGTAGGGCGAACAGAGACCCGATTAGATCATTTTACATTAAGGTTAATATAAGAATTCAGCGAAATTCTATCACATTTGTTCAATTTTCGTCTTTGATATTTCAGATAGCGTACTGGGCTAAGCGGCATCTCAAAGCGCATGAAATGGCGAGTATAATGCACTATTAAACTTCTATGATAAGGCAAACAGAGACCCGATTAGATCATTTTATATTACTGTTAATATAAGAATGCAGCGTAATTCTATCACATTTGTTCAACTTATATCGCTCCAATTTCAGATAGCGTATTAGGCTAAGCGGCATCTCAAAGCGCATGAAATGACGAGTAAAATGCACTATTAAAGTTCTAGGGTAGGGCAAGCAGAGACCCGATTAGATCATTTTATATTATGGTTAATTTAAGAATTCAGCAAAATCCTACCACATTTGTTCAATTTACGTCGTTCCTATTTCAGATAGCGTACTGGGCTAGGCAGCATCTTAAAGCGCGTGGAATGGCGAGTGAAATGCACTATTAAACTTCTATGATAGGGCAATCAGAGACCCGATTAGATCATTTTATATTTTGGTTAATACAAGAATTCAGCGAAATTCTATCACATTTGTTCAATTTACGTCGTTCCTGTTTCATATAGCTAATTGGGCTATGCGGCATCTCAAAGCGCATGCAATTACGAGTGAAATGCACTCTTAAACTTCTAGGGTAGGGCGAACAGAGACCCGATTAGATCATTTTGCATTAAGGGTAATATAAGAATTCAGCGAAATTCTATCACATTTGTACAATTTACGTCTTTGATATTTCAGATAGCGTATTGGGCTAAGCGGCATCTGAAAGCGCATGAAATGGCGAGTAAAACGCACTATTAAACTTCTAGGGTAGGGCAAACAGAGACCCGATTAGATCAGTTTATATTATGGTTAATTTAAGAATTCAGCAAAATTCTATCACATTTGTTCAATTTACGTCGTTCCTATTTCAGATAGCGTACTGGGCTAGGCGGCATCTTAAAGCGCGTGGAATGGCGAGTGAAATGCACTATTAAACTTCTATGATAAGGCAATCAGAGACCCGATTAGATCATTTTATATTTTGGTTAATACAAGAATTCAGCGAAACTCTCTCACATTTGTTCAATTTACGTCGCTGATATTTCAGATAGCGTACTGGGCTAAGCGGCATCTCAAAGCGCATGAAATGGCGAGTATAATGCACTATTAAACTTCTAGGATAAGGCAAACAGAGAGCCGATTAGATCATTTTATATTACGGTTAATATAAGAATGCAGCGTAATTCTATCACATTTGTTCAACTTTCGTCGCTCCTATTTCAGATAGCCTACAGGGCTAGGCGGCATCTTAAAGCGCGTGGAATGGCGAGTAAAATGCACTACTAATCTTCTATGATAGGGCAATCAGAGTCCCGATTAGGTCATTTTACATTATGGTTAATAAAAGAATTAAGCGAAATTCTATCACATTTGTTCAATTTACGTCGCTCCTATTTCAGATAGCGTACTGGGCTAGGCGGCATATTAAAGCGCGTGGAATGGCGAGTAAAATGCACTACTTAACTTCTATGATAGGGCAATCAGAGACCCGATTAGATCATTTTATATTATGGTTAATTTAAGAATTCAGCGAAATTCTATCACATTTGTTCAATTTACGTCGTTCCTATTTCAGATAGCGTACTGGGCTAGGCGGCATCTTAAAGCGCGTGGAATGGCGAGTAGAATGCACTATTAAACTTCTATGATAGGGCAATCAGAGACCCGATTAGATCATTTTATATTTTGGTTAATACAAGAATTCAGCGAAATTCTATCACATTTGTTCAATTTACGTCGCTCCTATTTCATATAGCTAATTGGGCTATGCGGCATCTCAAAGCGCATGCAATTACGAGTGAAATGCACTCTTAAACTTCTAGGGTAGGGCGAACATAGACCCGATTAGATCATTTTACATTAAGGGTAATATAAGAATTCAGCGAAATTCTATCACATTTGTTCAACTTACGTCGCTCCTATTTCAGATAGCGTAGTGGGGCTAGGCGGCATCTTAAAGCGCGTGGAATGGCGAGTATAATGCACTATTAAACTTCTAGGATAAGGCAAACAGAGACCCGATTAGATCATTTTATATTACGGTTAATATAAGAATGCAGCGTAATTCTATCACATTTGTTCAAATTACGTCGCTCCTATTTCAGATAGCGTACTGGGCTAAGCGGCAACTCAAAGCGCGTGGAATGTCGAGTAAAATATACTACCAAACTTCTATGATAGGGCAATCAGAGACCCGATTAGATCATTTTATATTTTGGTTAATATAAGAATTCAGCGAAATTCTCTCACATTTGTTCAATTTACGTCGCTGATATTTCAGATAGCGTATTGGGCTAAGCGGCATCTCAAAGCGCAAGAAATTTCGAGTAAAATGCACTATTAAACTTCTAGGGTAGGGCAAACAGAGACCCGATTAGATCATTTTATATTATGGTTAATTTAAGAATTCAGCAAAATTCTATCACATTTGTGCAATTTACGTCGCTCCTATTTCAGATGGCGTACTAGGCTAGGCGGCATGTTAAAGCGCGTGGAATGGCGAGTAAAATGAACTATAAAACTTCTATGATAGGCCAATCAGAGACCCGATTAGATCATTTTATATTTTGGTTAATATAAGAATTCAGCCAAATTCTATCACATTTGTTCAATTTACGTCGCTCCTATTTCAGATAGCGTACTGGGCTAGGCGGCATCTTAAAGCGCGTGGAATGGCGAGTACAATGCACTATTAAACTTCTATGATAGGGCAATCAGAGACCTGATTCGATCATTTTATATTTTGGTTAATATAAGAATTCAGGGAAATTCTATCACATTTGTTCAATTTACGTCGCTCCTATTTCAGATAGCGTATTTGGCTAAGCGGAATCTCAAAGCGCATGGAATGTCGAATAAAATGCGCTATTAAACTTCTAGGCTAGGGCGAACAGAGAGCTGATTAAATCATTTTACATTATGGTTAATAAAAGATTTCAGCGAAATTCTATCACATTTGTACAATTTACGTCGCTCCTATTTCAGATAGCGTATTGAGCTAAGCGGCATCTCAAAGCGCATGAAATGGCGAGTAAAATGCACTATTGAACTCCTATGATAGGGCAATCAGAGACCTGATTAGATCATTTTATATTTTGGTTAATATAAGAATTCAGCGAAATTGCATCACTTTTTTTTCATTTACGTCGCTCCTATTTCAGATAGCGTACAGGGCTAGGCGGCATCTTAAAGCGCGTGGAAGGGTGAGTAAAATGCACTACTAATCTTCCATGATAGGTCAATCAGAGACCCGATTAGATCATTTTATATTTTGTTTTATATAAGATTTCAGGGAAATTCTGTCACATTTGTTCAATTTACGTCGCTCCTATTTCAGATAGCTTATTGGGCTTAGCGGCATCTGAAAGCGCATGAAATGGCGAGTAAAATGCACTATTAAACTTCTAGGGTAGGGCAAACAGAGACCCGATTAGATCATTTTATATTATGATTAATTTAAGAAGTCAGCAAAATTCTATCAGATTTGTTCAATTTACGTCGCTCCTATTTCAGATAGCGTATTGGGAATAGCGGCATCTCAAAGCGCATGAAATGGCGAGTAAAATGCACTGTTAAACTTCAAGGGTAGGGCAAACAGAGACCCGATTAGATCATTTTATATTATGATTAATTTAAGAAGTCAGCAAAATTCTATCACATTTGTTCAATTTACGTCGTTCCTATTTCAGATAGCGTACTGGGCTAGGCGGCATCTTAAAGCGCGTGGAAAGGCGAGTAAAATGCACTATTAAACTTCTATGATAGGGCAATCAGAGACCCGATTAGATCATTTTATATTTTGGTTAATATAAGAATTCAGCGAAATTCTATCAGATTTGTTCAATTTACGTCGCTCCTATTTCAGATAGCGTATTGGGAGTAGCGGCATCTCAAAGCGCATGAAATGACGAATAAAATGCCCAATTAAGCTTCTACGCTAGGGCGAACAGAGACCCGATTAGATCATTTTACGTTATGGTTAATAAAAGAATTCAGCGAAATTCTATCACATTTGATCAATTTACGTCGCTCCTATTTCAGATAGCGTACTGGGCTAAGCGGCATCTCAAAGCGCAAGAAATGGCGAGTAAAATGCACTATTAAACTTCTAGGGTAGGGCAAACAGAGACCCGATTAGATCATTTTATATTACGGTTAATATAAGAATTCAGCGTAATTCTGTCACATTTGTTCAACTTACGTCGCTCCTATTTCAGATAGCGTACTGCGCTAGGCGGCAACATAAAGCGCGTGGAATGGCGAGTAAAATGCACTATTAAACTTCTATGATAGGGCAATCAGAGACCCGATTAGATCATTTTATATTTTGGTTAATATAAGAATTCAGCGAAATTCTATCAGATTTGTTCAATTTACGTCGCTCCTATTTCAGATAGCGTATTGGGAGTAGCGGCATCTCAAAGCGCATGAAATGGCGAGTAAAATGCACTATTAACCTTCAAGGGTAGGGCAAACAGAGACCCGATTAGATCATTTTATATTATGGTTAATTTAAGAATTCAAAAAAATTCTATCACATTTGTTCAATTTACGTCGTTCCTATTTCAGATAGCGTATTGGGCTATGCGGCATCTCAAGGCGCATGAAATGACGAGTAAAATGCACTATTAAACTTCTAGGGTAGGGCAAACAGAGACCCGATTAGAACATTTTATATTACGGTTAATGTAAGAATTCAGCGTAATTCTATCACATTTGTTCAAATTACGTCGCTCCTATTTCAGATAGCGTACTGGGCTAGGCGGCATCTCAAAGTGCGTGGAAGGGCGAGTAAAATGCACTACTAAACTTCTATGATATGGCAATCAGAGACCCGATTAGATCATTTTATATTTTGGTTAATATAAGAATTCAGGGAAATTCTCTCACATTTGTTCAATTTACGTCGCTGACATTTCAGATAGCGTATTGGGCTAAGCGGCATCTCAAAGCGCAAGAAATGTCGAGTAAAATGCACTATTAAACTTCTAGGGTAGGGCAAACAGAGACCCGATAAGATCATTTTATATTATGGTTAATTTAAGAATTCAGCGAAATTCTATCACATTTGTTCAATTTACGTCGCTCCTATTTCAGATAGCGTACTGGGCTAGGCGGCATCTTAAAGCGCGTGAAATGGCGAGTAAAATGCACTTTTAAACTTCTATGATAGGGCAATCATAGACCCGATTAGATCATTTTATATTTTGGTTAATATAAGAATTCAGCGAGATTCTCTCACATTTGTTCAATTTACGTCGCTGATATTTCAGATAGCGTATTGGGCTAAGCGGCATCTCAGAGCGCAAGAAATGGCGAGTAAAATGAACTATTAAACTTCTAGGGTAGGGCAATCGTAGACCCGATTCGATCATTTTACATTATGGTTAATTTAAGAATTCAGCAAAATTCTATCACATTTGTTCAACTTACGTCGCTCCTATTTCAGATAGCGTACTGGGCTAGGCGGCACCTTAAAGCGCGTGGAATGGCGAGTAAAATGCACTATTAAACTTCTATGATAGGGCAATCAGAGACCCGACTAGATCATTTTATATTTTGGTTAATATAAGAATTCAGCGAAATTCTCTCACATTTGTTCAATTTACGTCGCTGATATTCCAGATAGCGTGTTGGGCTAAGCGGCATCTCAATGCGCATGAAATGGTGAGTCAAATGCACTATTAAACTTCTAGGATAAGGCAAACAGAGACCCGATTAGATCATTTTATATTTTGGTTAATATAAGAATTCAGCGAAATTCTATCAGATTTGTTCAATTTACGTCGCTGATATTCCAGATAGCGTGTTGGGCTAAGCGGCATCTCAATGCGCATGAAATGGTGAGTCAAATGCACTATTAAACTTCTAGGATAAGGCAAACAGAGGCCCGATTAGATCATTTTATATTTTGGTTAATATAAGAATTCAGCGAAATTCTATCACATTTGTTCAATTTACGGCGCTCCTATTTCAGATAGCGTATTGGGCTAAGCGGCATCTCAAAGCGCATGAAATGACGAATAAAATGCACAATTAAGATTCTACGCTAGGGCGAACAGAGACCCGATTAGATCATTTTACGTTATGGTTAATAAAAGAATTCAGCGAAATTCTATCACATTTGTTCAATTTACGTCGTTCCTATTTCAGATAGCGTATTGGGCTAGGCGGCATCTCAAAGTGCGTGGAAGGGCGAGTAAAATGCACTACTAAACTTCTATGATAGGGCAATCGGAGACCCGATTAGATCATTTTATATTTTGGTTAATATAAGAATTCAGGGAAATTCTCTCACATTTGTTCAATTTACGTCGCTGATATTTCAGATAGCGTATTGGGCTAAGCGGCATCTCAAAGCGCAAGAAATGTCGAGTAAAATGCACTATTAAACTTCTAGGGTAGGGCAAACAGAGACCCGATAAGATCATTTTATATTATGGTTAATTTAAGAATTCAGCGAAATTCTATCACATTTGTTCAATTTACGTCGCTCCTATTTCAGATAGCGTACTGGGCTAGGCGGCATCTTAAAGCGCGTGGAATGGCCAGTAAAATGCACTTTTAAACTTCTATTATAGGGCAATCATAGACCCGATTAGATCATTTTATATTTTGGTTAATATAAGAATTCAGCGAGATTCTCTCACATTTGTTCAATTTACGTCGCTGATATTTCAGATAGCGTATTGGGCTAAGCGGCATCTCAGAGCGCAAGAAATGGCGAGTAAAATGAACTATTAAACTTCTAGGGTAGGGCAATCAGAGACCCGATTCGATCATTTTACATTATGGTTAATTTAAGAATTCAGCAAAATTCTATCACATTTGTTCAACTTACGTCGCTCCTATTTCAGATAGCGTACTGGGCTAGGCGGCACCTTAAAGCGCGTGGAATGGCGAGTAAAATGCACTATTAAACTTCTATGATAGGGCAATCAGAGACCCGACTAGATCATTTTATATTTTGGTTAATATAAGAATTCAGCGAAATTCTCTCACATGTGTTCAATTTACGTCGCTGATATTCCAGATAGCGTGTTGGGCTAAGCGGCATCTCAATGCGCATGAAATGGTGAGTCAAATGCACTATTAAACTTCTAGGATAAGGCAAACAGAGACCCGATTAGATCATTTTATATTTTGGTTAATATAAGAATTCAGCGAAATTCTATCAGATTTGTTCAATTTACGTCGCTCCTATTTCAGATAGCGTATTGGGAGTAGCGGCATCTCAAAGCGCATGAAATGGCGAGTAAAATGCACTATTAAACTTCAAGGGTAGGGCAAACAGAGACCCGATTAGATCATTTTATATTATGGTTAATTTAAGAATTCAGAAAAATTCTATCACATTTGTTCAATTTACGTCGTTCCTATTTCAGATAGCGTATTGGGCTATGCGGCATCTCAAAGCGCATGAAATGACGAGTAAAATGCACTATTAAACTTCTAGGGTAGGGCAAACAGACACCCGATTAGATCATTTTATATTACGGTTAATGTAAGAATTCAGCGTAATTCTATCACATTTGTTCAAATTACGTCGCTCCTATTTCAGATAGCGTACTGGGCTAGGCGGCATCTCAAAGTGCGTGGAAGGGCGAGTAAAATGCACTACTAAACTTCTATGATAGGGCAATCAGAGACCCGATTAGATCATTTTATATTTTGGTTAATATAAGAATTCAGGGAAATTCTCTCACATTTGTTCAATTTACGTCGCTGATATTTCAGATAGCGTATTGGGCTAAGCGGCATCTCAAAGCGCAAGAAATGTCGAGTAAAATGCACTATTAAACTTCTAGGGTAGGGCAAACAGAGACCCGATAAGATCATTTTATATTATGGTTAATTTAAGAATTCAGCGAAATTCTATCACATTTGTTCAATTTACGTCGCTCCTATTTCAGATAGCGTACTGGGCTAGGCGGTATCTTAAAGCGCGTGGAATGGCGAGTAAAATGCACTTTTAAACTTCTATGATAGGGCAATCATAGACCCGATTAGATCATTTTATATTTTGGTTAATATAAGAATTCAGCGAGATTCTCTCACATTTGTTCAATTTACGTCGCTGATATTTCAGATAGCGTATTGGGCTAAGCGGCATCTCAAAGCGCAAGAAATGGCGAGTAAAATGAACTATTAAACTTCTAGGGTAGGGCAATCAGAGACCCGATTCGATCATTTTGCATTATGGTTAATTTAAGAATTCAGCAAAATTCTATCACATTTGTTCAACTTACGTCGCTCCTATTTCAGATAGCGTACTGGGCTGGGCGGCACCTTAAAGCGCGTGGAATGGCGAGTAAAATGCACTATTAAACTTCTATGATAGGGCAATCAGAGACCCGACTAGATCATTTTATATTTTGGTTAATATAAGAATTCAGCGAAATTCTATCACATTTGTTCAATTTACGTCGCTCCTATTTCAGATAGCTTATTGGGCTAAGCGGCATCGCAAAGCGCATGAAATGACGAGTGAAATGCACTATTAAACTTCTAGGGTAGGGCAAACAGA
This sequence comes from Macropis europaea, assembly GCA_916610135.2. NCBI lineage: Eukaryota > Metazoa > Arthropoda > Insecta > Hymenoptera > Melittidae > Macropis > Macropis europaea. The sequence goes on along the minus strand of CAKAJE020000950.1, from coordinate 40,606 downwards.
GACCCGATTAGATCATTTTACATTAAGGTTAATATAAGAATTCAGGGAAATTCTATCACATTTGTTCAACATACGTCGCTCGTATTTCAGATAGCGTACTGGGCTAGGCGGCATCTTAAAGCGCGTGGAATGGCGAGTAAAATGCACTATTAAACTTCTATGATAGGGCAATCAGAGACCCGATTAGATCATTTTATATTTTGGTTAATATAAGAATTCAGCGAAATTCTATCACATTTGTTCAATTTACGTCGCTCCTATTTCAGATAGCGTACTGGGCTAGGCGGCATCTTAAAGCGCGTGGAATGGCGAGTAAAATGCACTTTTAAACTTCTATGATAGGGCAATCAGAGACCCGATTAGATCATTTTATATTATGGTTAATTTAAGAATTCAGCGAAATTCTATCACATTTGTTCAAATTACGTCGCTCATGTTGCAAATAGCGTATTGGGCTAAGCGGCATCTCAAAGCGCATGAGATGACGAGTAAAATGCACTATTAAACTTCTAGGGTAGGGCAAACAGAGACCCGATTAGATCATTTTATATTACGGTTAATATAAGAATTCAGCGTAATTCTATCACATTTGTTCAACTTACGTCGCTCCTATTTCAGATAGCGTACTGGGCAAGGCGGTATCTCAAAGCGCGTGGAAGGGCGAGTAAAATGCATTACTAAACTTCTATGATAGGGCAATCAGAGACCCCATTAGATCATTTTACATTATGGTTAATAAAAGAATTAAGCGAAATTCTATCACATTTGTTCAACTTACGTCGCTCCTATTTCAGATAGCGTATTGGGCTAAGCGGCAACTCAAAGCGCGTGGAATGTCGAGTAAAATATACTACCAAACTTCTATGATAGGGCAATCAGAGACCCGATTAGATGATTTTATATTTTGGTTAATATAAGAATTCAGCGAAATTCTATCACATTTGTTCAATTTACGTCGCTCCTATTTCAGATAGCGTATTGGGCTAAGCGGCATCTCAAAGCGCATGAAATGGCGAGTAAAATGCACTGTTAAACCTCTAGGGTAGGGCAAACAGAGACCCGATTAGATCATTTCATATTATGGTTTATTTAAGAATTCAGAAAAATTCTATCACATTTGTCCAATTTACGTCGCTCCTATTTCAGATAGCTTATTGAGCTAAGCGGCATCTCAAAGCGCATGAAATGACGTGTGAAATGCACTAGTAATCTTCTAGGGTAGGGCGAACAGAGACGCGATTAGATCATTTTACATTAAGGTTAATATAAGAATTCAGCGAGATTCTCTCACATTTGTTCAATTTACGTCGCTGATATTTCAGATAGCGTATTGGGCTAAGCGGCATCTCAAAGCGCAAGAAATGGCGAGTAAAATGTACTATTAAACTTCTAGGGTCGGGCAAACAGAGACCCGATTAGATCATTTTATATTATGGTTAATTTAAGAATTCAGTGAAATTCTATCACATTTGTTCAATTTACGTCGCTCCTATGTCAGATAGCGTATTGGGCTATGCGGCATCTCAAAGCGCATGAAATGACGAGTAAAATGCACTGTTAAACTTCTAGGGTAGGGCAAACAGAGACCCGATTAGATCATTTTATATTACGGTTAATATAAGAATTCAGCGTAATTCTATCACATTTGTTCAACTTACGTCGCTCCTATTTCAGAGAGCGTACTGGGCAAGGCGGTATCTCAAAGCGCGTGGAAGGGCGAGTAAAATGCACTACTAAACTTCTATGATAGGGCAATCAGAGACCCCATTAGATCATTTTATATTATGGTTAATTTAAGAATTCAGCGAAATTCTATCACATTTGTTCAATTTACGTCGCTCCTATGTCAGATAGCGTATTGGGCTAAGCGGCTTCTCAAAGCGCATGAAATGACGAGTGAAATGCACTATTAAACTTCTAGGGTAGGGCAAACAGAGACCCGATTAGATCATTTTATATTATGGTTAATTTAAGAATTCAGCAAAATTCTATCTCATTTGTTCAATTTACATCGCTCCTATTTCAGATAGCGTACTGGGCTAAGCGGCATCTCAAAGCGCAAGAAATGGCGAGTAAAATGCACTATGAAACTTCTAGGGTAGGGCAAACAGAGACCCGATTAGATCATTTTATATTACGGTTAATATAAGAATTCAGCGTAATTCTGTCACATTTGTTCAACTTACGTAGCTCCTATTTCAGATAGCGTATTGGGCTAAGCGGCATCTTAAAGCGCGTGGAATGGCGAGTAAAATGCACCATTAAACTTCTATGGTAGAGCAATCAGAGAACCGATTAGATCATTTTATATTACGGTAAATATAAGAATTCAGCGAAATTCTATCACATTTGTTCAACTTAGGTGGCTCCTATTTCAGATAGCGTATTGGGCTAAGCGGCATCTCAAAGCGCATGAAATGGCGAGTAAAATGCACTATTAAACTTCTAGAATAAGGCAAACAGAGACCCGATTAGATCATTTTATATTGCGGTTAATATAAGAATTCAGCGTAACTCTGACACATTTGTTCAACTTACGTCGCTCCTATTTCAGATAGCTTATTGGGCTAAGCGGCATCGCAAAGCGCATGAAATGACGAGTGAAATGCACTATTAAACTTCTAGGGTAGGGCAAACAGAGACCCGATTAGATCATTTTACATTAAGGTTAATATAAGAATTCAGGGAAATTCTATCACATTTGTTCAACATACGTCGCTCGTATTTCAGATAGCGTACTGGGCTAGGCGGCATCTTAAAGCGCGTGGAATGGCGAGTAAAATGCACTATTAAACTTCTATGATAGGGCAATCAGAGACCCGATTAGATCATTTTATATTTTGGTTAATATAAGAATTCAGCGAAATTCTATCACATTTGTTCAATTTACGTCGCTCCTATTTCAGATAGCGTACTGGGCTAGGCGGCATCTGAAAGCGCGTGGAATGGCGAGTAAAATGCACTATTAAACTTCTATGATAGGGCAATCAGAGACCCGATTAGATCATTTTATATTTTGGTTAATATAAGAATTCAGCGAAATTCTATCACATTTGTTCAATTTACGTCGCTCCTATGTCAGATAGCGTATTGGACTACGCGGCATCTCAAAGCGCATGAAATGGCGAGTGAAGTGCACTATTAATCTTCTAGGGTAGGGCAATCAGAGACCCCATTAGATCATTTTATATTATGGTTAATTTAAGAATTCAGCGAAATTCTATCACATTTGTTCAATTTACGTCGCTCCTATGTCAGATAGCGTATTGGGCTATGCGGCATCTCAAAGCGCATGAAATGTCGAGTAAAATGCACTGTTAAACTTCTAGGGTAGGGCAAACGGAGACCCGATTAGATCATTTTAAATTACGGTTAATATAAGAATTCAGCGTAATTCTATCACATTTGTTCAACTTACGTCGCTCCTATTTCAGATAATATATTGGGCTTGGCGGCAACTTAAAGCGCGTGGAATGACGAGTAAAGTGCACTATTAAACTTCTATGATAGGGCAATCAGAGACCCGATTAGATCATTTTAAATTATGGTTAATATAAGAATTCTACGTAATTCTATCACATTTGATGAATTTACGTAGCTCCTATTTCAGATAGCGTATTGGGCGAGGCGGCATCTTAAAGCGCATGAAATGTCGAGTAAAATGCGCTACTAAACTTCTCGGATAGGGCAATCAGAGATCCGATTAGGTCATTTTAAATTATGGTTAATATAAGAATTCTGCGTAATTCTATCACATTTGTTCAATTTACGTCGCTCCTTTTTCAGAAAGCGTATTGGGTTAAGCGGAACCTTAAAGCGCGTGGAATGTCGAGTAAAATGCACTACTAACCATCTATGAGAGGGCAATCAGAGACCCGATTAGATCATTTTATATTATTGTTAATATAAGGATTCAGCGTAATTTTAACACAATTGATCAATTTACGTCGCCCCTATTTCAGATAGCGTATTGCGCTAGGCGGCACCTTAAAGCGCATGAAATGGCGAGTGAAATGCACTACTAAACTTCTAGGATGCGGCAATCAGAGACCCGAATAGATCGTATTATATTATGGTTAATATAAGGATGCAGCGTAATTCTATCACATTTGTTCAATTTACGTCGCTCCTATTTCAGATCGCGTATTGGGCTAGGCGGCATCTTAAAGCGCGTGGAATGACAAGTAAAATGCACTACTAACTATCTATGGTAGGGCAATGAGAGACCAGATTAGATCATTTTATATTATGGTTAATATAAGAATTCAGCGAAATTCTATCACATTAGTTCAATTTACGTCGCTCCTATTTCGGATAGCGTATTGGGCTAAGCGGCATCTCAAAGGGCATGAAATGACGAATAAAATGCACTATTAAACTTCTAGGGTAGGGCAAACAGAGACCCGATTAGATAATTTTATATTACGGTTAATATAAAAATTCAGCGTAATTCTGTCACAATTGTTCAACTTACGTCGCTCCTATTTCAGATAGCGTACTGGGCTAGGCGGCAACTTAAAGCGCGTGGAATGGCGAGTAAAATGCACTATTAAACTTCTATGATAGGGCAATCAGAGACCCGATTAGATCATTTTATATTTTGGTTAATATAAGGATTCAGCGAAATTCTATCACATTTGTTCAATTTACGTCGCTTCTATGTCAGATAGCGTATTGGGCTAAGCGGCATCTCAAAGCGCATGAAATGGCGAGTGAAATGCACTATTAATCTTCTATGGTAGGGCAATCAGAGACCCCATTAGATCATTTTATATTATGGTTAATTTAAGAATTCAGCGAAATTCTATCACATTTGTTCAATTTACGTCGCTCCTATGTCAGATAGCGTATTGGGCTATGCGGCATCTCAAAGCGCATGAAACGACGAGTAAACTGCACTGTTAAACTTCCAGGGTAGGGCAAACAGAGACCCGATTGGATCATTTTATATTACGGTTAATATAAGAATTCAGCGCAATTCTATCACATTTGTTCAACTTACGTCGCTCCTATTTCAGATAGCGTACTGGGAAAGGCGGTATCTCAAAGCGCGTGGAAGGGCGAGTAAAATGCACTACTAAACTTCTATGATAGGGCAATCAGAGACCCCATTAGATCATTTTATATTATGGTTAATTTAAGAATTCAGCGAAATTCTATCACATTTGTTCAATTTACGTCGCTCCTATGTCAGATAGCGTACTGGGCTAGGCGGCATCTCAAAGCGCATGAAACGGCGAGTAAAATGCACTATTAAACTTCTAGGATAAGGCAAACAGAGACCCGATTAGATCATTTTATATTACGGTAAATATAAGAATTCAGCGTAATTCTGTCACATTTGTTCAACTTACGTAGCTCCTATCTCAGATAGCGTACTGGGCTAGGCGGCAACTTAAAGCGCGTGGAATGTCGAGTAAAATACACTATCAAACTTCTATGATAGGGCAATCAGAGACCCGATTAGATCATTTTACATTATGGTAAATAATAGAATTAAGCGAAATTCTATCACATTTGTTCAACTTACGTCGCTCCTATTTCAGATAGCGTACTGGGCTAGGCGGCATCTTAAAGCGCGTGGAATGGCGAGTGAAATGCACTATTAAACTTCTATGATAGGGCAATCAGAGACCCGATTAGATCATTTTATATTTTGGTTAATACAAGAATTCAGCGAAATTCTATCACATTTGTTCAATTTACGTCGCTCCTATTTCATATAGCTAATTGGGCTATGCGGCATCTCAAAGCGCATGCAATTACGAGTGAAATGCACTCTTAAACTTCTAGGGTAGGGCGAACATAGACCCGATTAGATCATTTTACATTAAGGGTAATATAAGAATTCAGCGAAATTCTATCACATTTGTTCAACTTACGTCGCTCCTATTTCAGATAGCGTACTGGGCTAGCCGGCACCTTAAAGCGCGTGGAATGGCGAGTAAAATGCACTATTAAACTTCTATGATAGGGCAATCAGAGACCCGACTAGATCATTTTATATTTTGGTTAATATAAGAATTCAGCGAAATTCTATCACATTTGTTTAATTTACGTCGCTCCTATTTCAGATAGCTTATTGGGCTAAGCGGCATCGCAAAGCGCATGAAATGACGAGTGAAATGCACTATTAAACTTTTAGGGTAGGGCAAACAGAGACCCGATTAGATCATTTTACATTAAGGTTAATATAAGAATTCAGGGAAATTCTATCACATTTGTTCAACATACGTCGCTCCTATTTCAGATAGCGTACTGGGCTAGGCGGCATCTTAAAGCGCGTGGAATGGCGAGTAAAATGCACTATTAAACTTCTATGATAGGGCAATCAGAGACCCGATTAGATCATTTTATATTTTGGTTAATATAAGGATTCAGCGAAATTCTATCACATTTGTTCAATCTACGTCGCTCCTATTTCAGATAGCGTACTGGGCTAGGCGGCATCTTAAAGCGCGTGGAATGGCGAGTAAAATGCACTTTTAAGCTTCTATGATAGGTCAATCATAGACCCGATTAGATCATTTTATATTTTGGTTAATATAAGAATTCAGCGAGATTCTCTCACATTTGTTCAATTTACGTCGCTGATATTTCAGATAGCGTATTGGGCTAAGCGGCATCTCAAAGCGCAAGAAATGGCGAGTAAAATGAACTATTAAACTTCTAGGGTAGGGCAATCAGAGACCCGATTCGATCATTTTACATTATGGTTAATTTAAGAATTCAGCAAAATTCTATTACATTTGTTCAACTTACGTCGCTCCTATTTCAAATAGCGTATTGGGCTAAGCGGCATCTCAAAGCGCATGAAATGGCGAGTAAAATGCACTACTAAGCTTCTAGGATAAGGCAAACAGAGACCCGATTAGATCATTTTATATTACGGTTAATATAAGAATTCGGCGTAATTCTGTCACATTTGTTCAACTTACGTAGCTCCTATTTCAGATAGCGTACTGGGCTAGGCGACATCTTAAAGCGCGTGGAATGGCGAGTAAAATGCACTATCAAACTTGTATGATAGGGCAATCAGAGACCCGATTAGATCATTTTATATTATGGTTAATTTAAGAATGCAGCGAAATTCTATCACATTTGTTCAATTTACATCGCTCCTATGTCAGATAGCGTATTGGGCTATGCGGCATCTCGAAGCGCATGAAATGACGAGTAAAATGCACTATTAAACTTCTAGGGTAGGGCAAACAGAGACCCGATAAGATCATTTTATATTATGGTTAATTTCAGAATTCAGCGAAATTCTCTCACATTTGTTCAATTTACGTCGCTGATATTTCAGATAGCGTATTGGGCTAAGCGGCAACTCAAAGCGCGAGAAATGGCGAGTAAAATGCACTATTAAACTTCTAGGGTAGGGCAAACAGAGACCCGATTAGATCATTTTATATTTTGGTTAATATAAGAATTCAGCGAAATTCTATCACATTTGTTCAATTTACGGCGCTCCTATTTCAGATAGCGTATTGGGCTAAGCGGCATCTCAAAGGGCATGAAATGACGAATAAAATGCACTATTAAACTTCTAGGGTAGGGCAAACAGAGACCCGATTAGATAATTTTATATTACGGTTAATATAAAAATTCAGCGTAATTCTGTCACATTTGTTCAACTTACGTCGCTCCTATTTCAGATAGCGTACTGGGCTAGGTGGCAACTTAAAGCGCGTGGAATGGCGAGTAAAATGCACTATTAAACTTCTATGATAGGGCAATCAGAGACCCGATTAGATCATTTTATATTTTGGTTAATATAAGAATTCAGCGAAATTCTATCACATTTGTTCAATTTACGTCGCTCCTAATTCAGATAGCGTATTGGGCTAAGCGGCATCTCAAAGCGCATGAAATGGCGAGTAAAATGCACTGTTAAACTTCTAGGGTAGGGCAAACAGAGACCCGATTAGATCATTTTATATTACGGTTAATATAAGAAATCAGCGTAATTCTGTCACATTTGTCCAATTTACGTCGCTCCTATTTCAGATAGCTTATTGAGCTAAGCGGCATCTCAAAGCGCATGAAATGACGTGTGAAATGCACTAGTAATCTTCTAGGGTAGGGCGAACAGAGACCCGATTAGATCATTTTACATTAAGGTTAATATAAGAATTCAGCGAGATTCTCTCACATTTGTTCAATTTACGTCGCTGATATTTCAGATAGCGTATTGGGCTAAGCGGCATCTCAAAGCGCAAGAAATGTCGAGTCAAATGTACTATTAAACTTCTAGGGTAGGGCAAACAGAGACCCGATTAGATCATTTTATATTATGGTTAATTTAAGAATGCAGCGAAATTCTATCACATTTGTTCAATTTACATCGCTCCTATGTCAGATAGCGTATTGGGCTATGCGGCATCTCGAAGCGCATGAAATGACGAGTAAAATGCACTATTAAACTTCTAGGGTAGGGCAAACAGAGACCCGATAAGATCATTTTATATTATGGTTAATTTCAGAATTCAGCGAAATTCTCTCACATTTGTTCAATTTACGTCGCTGATATTTCAGATAGCGTATTGGGCTAAGCGGCAACTCAAAGCGCGAGAAATGGCGAGTAAAATGCACTATTAAACTTGTATGATAGGGCAATCAGAGACCCGATTAGACCATTTTATATTATGGTTAATTTAAGAATGCAGCGAAATTCTATCACATTTGTTCAATTTACATCGCTCCTATGTCAGATAGCGTATTGGGCTATGCGGCATCTCGAAGCGCATGAAATGACGAGTAAAATGCACTATTAAACTTCTAGGGTAGGGCAAACAGAGACCCGATAAGATCATTTTATATTATGGTTAATTTCAGAATTCAGCGAAATTCTCTCACATTTGTTCAATTTACGTCGCTGATATTTCAGATAGCGTATTGGGCTAAGCGGCAACTCAAAGCGCGAGAAATGGCGAGTAAAATGCACTATTAAACTTCTAGGGTAGGGCAAACAGAGACCCGATTAGATCATTTTATATTATGGTTAATTTAAGAATTCAGCGAAATTCTATCACATTTGTTCAATTTACGTCGCTCCTATTTCAGATAGCGTATTGGGCTAAGCGGCATCTGAAAGCGCATGAAATGGCGAGTAAAATGCACTATTAAACTTCTAGGGTAAGGCAAACAGAGACCCGATTAGATCATTTTATATTACGGTTAATATAAAAATTCAGCGTAATTCTGTCACATTTGTTCAACTTACGTCGCTCCTATTTCAGATAGCGTACTGGGCTAGGCGGCAACTTAAAGCGCGTGGAATGGCGAGTAAAATGCACTATTAAACTTCTATGATAGGGCAATCAGAGACCCGATTAGATCATTTTATATTTTGGTTAATATAAGAATTCAGCGAAATTCTATCACATTTGTTCAATTTACGTCGCTCCTAATTCAGATAGCGTATTGGGCTAAGCGGCATCTCAAAGCGCATGAAATGGCGAGTAAAATGCACTGTTAAACTTCTAGGGTAGGGCAAACAGAGACCCGATTAGATCATTTTATATTACGGTTAATATAAGAAATCAGCGTAATTCTGTCACATTTGTCCAATTTACGTCGCTCCTATTTCAGATAGCTTATTGAGCTAAGCGGCATCTCAAAGCGCATGAAATGACGTGTGAAATGCACTAGTAATCTTCTAGGGTAGGGCGAACAGAGACCCGATTAGATCATTTTACATTAAGGTTAATATAAGAATTCAGCGAGATTCTCTCACATTTGTTCAATTTACGTCGCTGATATTTCAGATATCGTATTGGGCTAAGCGGCATCTCAAAGCGCAAGAAATGTCGAGTCAAATGTACTATTAAACTTCTAGGGTAGGGCAAACAGAGACCCGATTAGATCATTTTATATTATGGTTAATTTAAGAATGCAGCGAAATTCTATCACATTTGTTCAATTTACATCGCTCCTATGTCAGATAGCGTATTGGGCTATGCGGCATCTCGAAGCGCATGAAATGACGAGTAAAATGCACTATTAAACTTCTAGGGTAGGGCAAACAGAGACCCGATAAGATCATTTTATATTATGGTTAATTTCAGAATTCAGCGAAATTCTCTCACATTTGTTCAATTTACGTCGCTGATATTTCAGATAGCGTATTGGGCTAAGCGGCAACTCAAAGCGCGAGAAATGGCGAGTAAAATGCACTATTAAACTTGTATGATAGGGCAATCAGAGACCCGATTAGACCATTTTATATTATGGTTAATTTAAGAATGCAGCGAAATTCTATCACATTTGTTCAATTTACATCGCTCCTATGTCAGATAGCGTATTGGGCTATGCGGCATCTCGAAGCGCATGAAATGACGAGTAAAATGCACTATTAAACTTCTAGGGTAGGGCAAACAGAGACCCGATAAGATCATTTTATATTATGGTTAAATTCAGAATTCAGCGAAATTCTCTCACATTTGTTCAATTTACGTCGCTGATATTTCAGATAGCGTATTGGGCTAAGCGGCAACTCAAAGCGCGAGAAATGGCGAGTAAAATGCACTATTAAACTTCTAGGGTAGGGCAAACAGAGACCCGATTAGATCATTTTATATTATGGTTAATTTAAGAATTCAGCGAAATTCTATCACATTTGTTCAATTTACGTCGCTCCTATTTCAGATAGCGTATTGGGCTAAGCGGCATCTGAAAGCGCATGAAATGGCGAGTAAAATGCACTATTAAACTTCTAGGGTAAGGCAAACAGAGACCCGATTAGATCATTTTATATTACGGTTAATATAAGAATTCAGAGTAATTCTATCACATTTGTTCAATTTACGTCGCCCCTATTTCAGATAGCGTATTGGGCTAAGCGGCATCTCAAAGCGCATGAAATGGCGAGTCAAATGCACTACTAAACTTCTATGATAAGGAAATCAGAGTCCCGATTAGATTATTTTATATTTTGGTTAATATAATAATTCAGCGAAATTCTCTCACATTTGTTCAATTTACGTCGCTGATATTTCAGATAGCGTATTGGGCTAAGCGGCATCGCAAAGCGCATGAAATGACGAGTGAAATGCACTATTAAACTTCTAGGGTAGGGCAAACAGAGACCCGATTAGATCATTTTATATTATGGTTAATTTAAGAATTCAGCAAAATTCTATCACATTTGTTCAATTTACGTCGCTCCTATTTCAGATAGCGTACTGGGCTAAGCGGCGTCTCAAAGCGCAAGAAATGGCGAGTAAAATGCACTATTAAACTTCTAGGGTACGGCAAACAGAGACCCGATTAGATCATTTTATATTACGGTTAATATAAGGATTCAGCGTAATTCTGTCACATTTGTTCAACTTACGTAGCTCCTATTTCAGATAGCGTATTGGGCTAAGCGGCATCTTAAAGCGCGTGGAATGGTGAGTAAAATTCACTATTAAACATCTATGATAGGGCAATCAGAGACCCGATTAGATCATTTTATATTTTGGTTAATATAAGAATTCAGCCAAATTCTATCAAATTTGTTCAATTTACGTCGCTCCTATTTCAGATAGCGTATTGGGCTAAGCGGCATCTGAAAGCGCATGAAATGGCGAGTAAAATGCACTATTAAACTTCTAGGGTAGGGCAAACAGAGACCCGATTAGATCATTTTATATTATGATTAATTTAAGAAGTCAGCAAAATTCTATCACATTTGTTCAATTTACGTCGTTCCTATTTCAGATAGCGTACTGGGCTAGGCGGCATATTAAAGCGCGTGGAAAGGCGAGTAAAATGCACTATTAAACTTCTATGATAGGGCAATCAGAGACCCGATTAGATCATTTTATATTTTGTTTAATATAAGATTTCAGGGAAATTCTGTCACATTTGTTCAATTTACGTCGCTCCTGTTTCAGATAGCTTATTGGGCTTAGCGGCATCTGAAAGCGCATGAAATGGCGAGTAAAATGCACTATTAAACTTCTAGGGTAGGGCAAACAGAGACCCGATTAGACCATTTTATATTATGGTTAATTTAAGAATTCACCGAAATTCTGTCACATTTGTTCAATTTACGTCGCTCCTATTTCAGATAGCGTATTGGGCTAAGCGGCATCTCAAAGCCCATGAAATGGCGATTAAAATGCACTATTAAACTTCTAGGGGAAGGCAAACAGATACCCGATTAGATCATTTTATATTACGGTTAATATAAGAATTCAGCGTAATTCTATCACATTTGTTCAACTTACGTCGCTCCTCTTTCAGATAGCGTACTGGGCTGGGCGGCATCTTAAAGCGCGTGGAATGGCGAGTAAAATGCACTATCAAACTTCTATGATAGGGCAATCAGAGACCCGATTAGATCATTTTATATTTTGGTTAATATAAGAATTCAGCGAAATTCTATCACATTTGTTCAATTTACGTCGCACCTATTTCAGATAGCGTATTGGGCTAAGCGGCAGCTCAGAGCGCATCAAATGGCGAGTAAAATGCACAATTAAACTTCAAGGGTAGGGCAAACAGAGACCCGATTAGATCATTTTATATTATGGTTAATTTAAGAATTCAGAAAAATTCTATCACATTTGTTCAATTTACGTCGTTCCTATTTCCGATAGCGTATTAGGCTATGCGACATCTCAAAGCGCATGAAATGACGAGTAAAATGCACTATTAAACTTCTAGGGTAGGGCAAACAGAGACCCGATTAGATCATTTTATATTACGGTTAATATAAGAATTCAGCGTAATTCTATCACATTTGTTCAACTTACGTCGCTCCTATTTCAGATAGCGTACTGGGCTAGGCGGAATCTCAAAGCGCGTGGAAGGGCGAGTAAAATGCACTACTAAACTTCTATGATCGGGAAATCAGAGACCCGATTACATCATTTTATATTTTGGTTAATATAAGAATTCAGCGAAATTCTCTCACATTTGTTCAATTTACGTCGCTGATATTTCAGATAGCGTATTGGGCTAAGCGGCATCTCAAACCGCAAGAAATGTGGAGTAAAATGCACTATTAAACTTCTAGGGTAGGGCAAACAGAGACCCGATAAGATCATTTTATATTATGGTTAATTCAAGAATTCAGCGAAATTCTATCACATTTGTTCAATTTACGTCGCTCCTATTTCAGATAGCGTATTGGGCTAAGCGGCATCTCAATGCACATGAAATGGCGAGTAACATGCAGTATTAAAGTTCTAGGATAAGGCAAACAGAGACCAGATTAGATCATTTTATATTACGGTTAATATAAGAATTCAGCGAAATTCTATCAGATTTGTTCAATTTACGTCGCTCCTATTTCAGATAGCGTATTGGGAGTAGCGGCATCTCAAAGCGCATGAAATGGCGAGTAAAATGCACTATTAAACTTCATGGGTAGGGCAAACAGAGACCCGATTAGATCATTTTATATTATGGTTAATTTAAGAATTCAGAAAAATTCTATCACATTTGTTCAAATTACGTCGCTCCTATTTCAGATAGCGTACTGGGCTAGGCGGCATCTCAAAGCGCGTGGAAGGTCGAGTAAAATGCACTACTAAACTTCTATGATAGGGCAATCAGAGACCCGATTAGATCATTTTATATTTTGGTTAATATAAGAATTCAGCGAAATTCTCTCACATTTGTTCAATTTACGTCGCTGATATTTCAGATAGCGTATTGGGCTAAGCGGCATCTCAAAGCGCAAGAAATGTCGAGTAAAATGCACTATTAAACTTCTAGGGTAGGGCAAACAGAGACCCGATTAAATCATTTCATATTATGGTTAATTTAAGAATTCAGCAAAATTCTATCACATTTGTGCAATTTACGTCGCTCCTATTTCAGATGGCGTACTAGGCTAGGCGGCATGTTAAAGCGCGTGGAATGGCGAGTAAAATGAACTATAAAACTTCTATGATAGGGCAATCAGAGACCCGATTAGATCATTTTATATTTTGGTTAATATAAGAATTCAGCCAAATTCTATCACATTTGTTCAATTTACGTCGCTCCTATTTCAGATAGCGTACTGGGCTAGGCGGCATCTTAAAGCGCGTGGAATGGCGAGTACAATGCACTATTAAACTTCTATGATAGGGCAATCAGAGACCTGATTCGATCATTTTATATTTTGGTTAATATAAGAATTCAGGGAAATTCTATCACATTTGTTCAATTTACGTCGCTCCTATTTCAGATAGCGTATTGGGCTAAGCGGAATCTCAAAGCGCATGGAATGTCGAATAAAATGCACTATTAAACTTCTAGGCTAGGGCGAACAGAGAGCTGATTAAATCATTTTACATTATGGTTAATAAAAGATTTCAGCGAAATTCTATCACATTTGTACAATTTACGTCGCTCCTATTTCAGATAGCGCATTGAGCTAAGCGGCATCTCAAAGCGCATGAAATGGCGAGTAAAATGCACTATTGAACTCCTATGATAGGGCAATCAGAGACCTGATTAGATCATTTTATATTTTGGTTAATATAAGAATTCAGCGAAATTCTATCACATTTGTTCAATTTACGTCGCACCTATTTCAGATAGCGTATTGGGCTAAGCGGCATCTCAAAGCGCATCAAATGGCGAGTAAAATGCACAATTAAACTTCAAGGGTAGGGCAAACAGAGACCCGATTAGATCATTTTATATTATGGTTAATTTAAGAATTCAGAAAAATTCTATCACATTTGTTCAATTTACGTCGTTCCTATTTCCGATAGCGTATTGGGCTATGCGACATCTCAAAGCGCATGAAATGACGAGTAAAATGCACTATTAAACTTCTAGGGTAGGGCAAACAGAGACCCGATTAGATCATTTTATATTACGGTTAATATAAGAATTCAGCGTAATTCTATCACATTTGTTCAACTTACGTCGCTCCTATTTCAGATAGCGTACTGGGCTAGGCGGAATCTCAAAGCGCGTGGAAGGGCGAGTAAAATGCACTACTAAACTTCTATGATCGGGCAATCAGAGACCCGATTACATCATTTTATATTTTGGTTAATATAAGAATTCAGCGAAATTCTCTCACATTTGTTCAATTTACGTCGCTGATATTTCAGATAGCGTATTGGGCTAAGCGGCATCTCAAACCGCAAGAAATGTGGAGCAAAATGCACTATTAAACTTCTAGGGTAGGGCAAACAGAGACCCGATAAGATCATTTTATATTATGGTTAATTTAAGAATTCAGCGAAATTCTATCACATTTGTTCAATTTACGTCGCTCCTATTTAAGATAGCGTATTGGGCTAAGCGGCATCTCAATGCACATGAAATGGCGAGTAACATGCACTATTAAAGTTCTAGGATAAGGCAAACAGAGACCAGATTAGATCATTTTATATTACGGTTAATATAAGAATTCAGCGAAATTCTATCTGATTTGTTCAATTTACGTCGCTCCTATTTCAGATAGCGTATTGGGAGTAGCGGCATCTCAAAGCGCATGAAATGGCGAGTAAAATGCACTATTAAACTTCAAGGGTAGGGCAAACAGAGACCCGATTAGATCATTTTATATTATGGTTAATTTAAGAATTCAGAAAAATTCTATCACATTTGTTCAAATTACGTCGCTCCTATTTCAGATAGCGTACTGGGCTAGGCGGCATCTCAAAGCGCGTGGAAGGTCGAGTAAAATGCACTACTAAACTTCTATGATAGGGCAATCAGAGACCCGATTAGATCATTTTATATTTTGGTTAATATAAGAATTCAGCAAAATTCTCTCACATTTGTTCAATTTACGTCGCTGATATTTCAGATAGCGTATCGGGCTAAGCGGCATCTCAAAGCGCAAGAAATGTCGAGTAAAATGCACTATTAAACTTCTAGGGTAGGGCAAACAGAGACCCGATTAAATCATTTCATATTATGATTAATTTAAGAAGTCAGCAAAATTCTATCACATTTGTGCAATTTACGTCGCTCCTATTTCAGATGGCGTACTAGGCTAGGCGGCATCTTAAAGCGCGTGGAAAGGCGAGTAAAATGCACTATTAAACTTCTATCATAAGGCAATCAGAGACCCGATAAGATCATTTTATATTATGGTTAATTTAAGAATTCAGCGAAATTCTATCACATTTGTTCAATTTACGTCGCTCCTATTTCAGATAGCGTACTGGGCTAGGCGGTATCTTAAAGCGCGTGGAATGGCGAGTAAAATTCACTTCTAAACTTCTATGATAGGGCAATCAGAGACCCGATTAGATCATTTTATATTTTGGTTAATATAAGAATTCAGGGAAATTCTCTCACATTTGTTCAATTTACGTCGCTGATATTTCAGATAGCGTATTGGGCTAAGCGGCATCTCAAAGCGCAAGAAATGTCGAGTAAAATGCACTATTAAACTTCTAGGGTAGGGCAAACAGAGACCCGATAAGATCATTTTATATTATGGTTAATTTAAGAATTCAGCGAAATTCTATCACATTTGTTCAATTTACGTCGCTCCTATTTCAGATAGCGTACTGGGCTAGGCGGCATCTTAAAGCGCGTGGAATGGCGAGTAAAATGCACTTTTAAACTTCTATGATAGGGCAATCATAGACCCGATTAGATCATTTTATATTTTGGTTAATATAAGAATTCAGCGAGATTCTCTCACATTTGTTCAATTTACGTCGCTGATATTTCAGATAGCGTATTGGGCTAAGCGGCATCTCAGAGCGCAAGAAATGTCGAGTAAAATGCACTATTAAACTTCTAGGGTAGGGCAAACAGAGACCCGATTAAATCATTTCATATTATGATTAATTTAAGAAGTCAGCAAAATTCTATCACATTTGTGCAATTTACGTCGCTCCTATTTCAGATGGCGTACTAGGCTAGGCGGCATCTTAAAGCGCGTGGAAAGGCGAGTAAAATGCACTATTAAACTTCTATCATAAGGCAATCAGAGACCCGATAAGATCATTTTATATTATGGTTAATTTAAGAATTCAGCGAAATTCTATCACATTTGTTCAATTTACGTCGCTCCTATTTCAGATAGCGTACTGGGCTAGGCGGTATCTTAAAGCGCGTGGAATGGCGAGTAAAATTCACTTCTAAACTTCTATGATAGGGCAATCAGAGACCCGATTAGATCATTTTATATTTTGGTTAATATAAGAATTCAGGGAAATTCTCTCACATTTGTTCAATTTACGTCGCTGATATTTCAGATAGCGTATTGGGCTAAGCGGCATCTCAAAGCGCAAGAAATGTCGAGTAAAATGCACTATTAAACTTCTAGGGTAGGGCAAACAGAGACCCGATAAGATCATTTTATATTATGGTTAATTTAAGAATTCAGCGAAATTCTATCACATTTGTTCAATTTACGTCGCTCCTATTTCAGATAGCGTACTGGGCTAGGCGGCATCTTAAAGCGCGTGGAATGGCGAGTAAAATGCACATTTAAACTTCTATGATAGGGCAATCATAGACCCGATTAGATCATTTTATATTTTGGTTAATATAAGAATTCAGCGAGATTCTCTCACATTTGTTCAATTTACGTCGCTGATATTTCAGATAGCGTATTGGGCTAAGCGGCATCTCAGAGCGCAAGAAATGGCGAGTAAAATGAACTATTAAACTTCTAGGGTAGGGCAATCAGAGACCCGATTCGATCATTTTACATTATGGTTAATTTAAGAATTCAGCAAAATTCTATCACATTTGTTCAACTTACGTCGCTCCTATTTCAGATAGCCTACTGGGCTAGGCGGCACCTTAAAGCGCGTGGAATGGCGAGTAAAATGCACTATTAAACTTCTATGATAGGGCAATCAGAGACCCGACTAGATCATTTTATATTTTGGTTAATATAAGAATTCAGCGAAATTCTCTCACATTTGTTCAATTTACGTCGCTGATATTCCAGATAGCGTGTTGTGCCAAGCGGCATCTCAATGCGCATGAAAGGGTGAGTCAAATGCACTATTAAACTTCTAGGATAAGGCAAACAGAGACCCGATTAGATCATTTTATATTTTGGTTAATATAAGAATTCAGCGAAATTCTATCACATTTGTTCAATTTACGGCGCTCCTATTTCAGATAGCGTATTGGGCTAAGCGGCATCTCAAAGCGCATGAAATGACGAATAAAATGCACAATTAAGATTCTACGCTAGGGCGAACAGAGACCCGATTAGATCATTTTACGTTATGGTTAATAAAAGAATTCAGCGAAATTCTATCACATTTGTTCAATTTACGTCGTTCCTATTTCAGATAGCGTATTGGGCTATGCGGCATCTCAAAGCGCATGAAATGACGAGTAAAATGCACTATTAAACTTCTAGGGTAGGGCAAACAGACACCCGATTAGATCATTTTATATTACGGTTAATGTAAGAATTCAGCGTAATTCTATCACATTTGTTCAAATTACGTCGCTCCTATTTCAGATAGCGTACTGGGCTAGGCGGCATCTCAAAGTGCGTGGAAGGGCGAGTAAAATGCACTACTAAACTTCTATGATAGGGCAATCAGAGACCCGATTAGATCATTTTATATTTTGGTTAATATAAGAATTCAGGGAAATTCTCTCACATTTGTTCAATTTACGTCGCTGATATTTCAGATAGCGTATTGGGCTAAGCGGCATCTCAAAGCGCAAGAAATGTCGAGTAAAATGCACTATTAAACTTCTAGGGTAGGGCAAACAGAGACCCGATAAGATCATTTTATATTATGGTTAATTTAAGAATTCAGCGAAATTCTATCACATTTGTTCAATTTACGTCGCTCCTATTTCAGATAGCGTACTGGGCTAGGCGGTATCTTAAAGCGCGTGGAATGGCGAGTAAAATTCACTACTAAACTTCTATGATAGGGCAATCAGAGACCCGATTAGATCATTTTATATTTTGGTTAATATAAGAATTCAGGGAAATTCTCTCACATTTGTTCAATTTACGTCGCTGATATTTCAGATAGCGTATTGGGCTAAGCGGCATCTCAAAGCGCAAGAAATGTCGAGTAAAATGCACTATTAAACTTCTAGGGTAGGGCAAACAGAGACCCGATAAGATCATTTTATATTATGGTTAATTTAAGAATTCAGCGAAATTCTATCACATTTGTTCAATTTACGTCGCTCCTATTTCAGATAGCGTACTGGGCTAGGCGGCATCTTAAAGCGCGTGGAATGGCGAGTAAAATGCACTTTTAAACTTCTATGATAGGGCAATCATAGACCCGATTAGATCATTTTATATTTTGGTTAATATAAGAATTCAGCGAGATTCTCTCACATTTGTTCAATTTACGTCGCTGATATTTCAGATAGCGTATTGGGCTAAGCGGTATCTCAGAGCGCAAGAAATGGCGAGTAAAATGAACTATTAAACTTCTAGGGTAGGGCAATCAGAGACACGATTCGATCATTTTACATTATGGTTAATTTAAGAATTCAGCAAAATTCTATCACATTTGTTCAACTTACGTCGCTCCTATTTCAGATAGCGTACTGGGCTAGGCGGCACCTTAAAGCGCGTGGAATGGCGAGTAAAATGCACTATTAAACTTCTATGATAGGGCAATCAGAGACCCGTCTAGATCATTTTATATTTTGGTTAATATAAGAATTCAGCGAAATTCTCTCACATGTGTTCAATTTACGTCGCTGATATTCCAGATAATGTGTTGGGCTAACCGGCATCTCAATGCGCATGAAATGGTGAGTCAAATGCACTATTAAACTTCTAGGATAAGGCAAACAGAGACCCGATTAGATCATTTTATATTTTGGTTAATATAAGAATTCAGCGAAATTCTATCAGATTTGTTCAATTTACGTCGCTCCTATTTCAGATAGCGTATTGGGAGTAGCGGCATCACAAAGCGCATGAAATGGCGAGTAAAATGCACTATTAAACTTCAAGGGTAGGGCAAACAGAGACCCGATTAGATCATTTTATATTATGGTTAATTTAAGAATTCAGAAAAATTCTATCACATTTGTTCAATTTACGTCGTTCCTATTTCAGATAGCGTATTGGGCTATGCGGCATCTCAAAGCGCATGAAATGACGAGTAAAATGCACTATTAAACTTCTAGGTTAGGGCAAACAGACACCCGATTAGATCATTTTATATTACGGTTAATGTAAGAATTCAGCGTAATTCTATCACATTTGTTCAATTTACGTCGCTCCTATTTCAGATAGCGTACTGGGCTAGGCGGTATCTTAAAGCGCGTGGAATGGCGAGTAAAATGCACTTTTAAACTTCTATGATAGGGCAATCATAGACCCGATTAGATCATTTTATATTTTGGTTAATATAAGAATTCAGCGAGATTCTCTCACATTTGTTCAATTTACGTCGCTGATATTTCAGATAGCGTATTGGGCTAAGCGGCATCTCAAAGCGCAAGAAATGGCGAGTAAAATGAACTATTAAACTTCTAGGGTAGGGCAATCAGAGACCCGATTCGATCATTTTACATTATGGTTAATTTAAGAATTCAGCAAAATTCTATCACATTTGTTCAACTTACGTCGCTCCTATTTCAGATAGCATACTGGGCTAGGCGGTACCTTAAAGCGCGTGGAATGGCGAGTAAAATGCACTATTAAACTTCTATGATAGGGCAATCAGAGACCCGACTAGATCATTTTATATTTTGGTTAATATAAGAATTCAGCGAAATTCTATCACATTTGTTCAATTTACGTCGCTCCTATTTCAGATAGCTTATTGGGCTAAGCGGCATCGCAAAGCGCATGAAATGACGAGTGAAATGCACTATTAAACTTCCAGGGTAGGGCAAACAGAGACCCGATTAGATCATTTTACATTAAGGTTAATATAAGAATTCAGGGAAATTCTATCACATTTGTTCAACATACGTCGCTCCTATTTCAGATAGCGTACTGGGCTAGGCGGCATCTTAAAGCGCGTGGAATGGCGAGTAAAATGCACTATTAAACTTCTATGATAGGGCAATCAGAGACCCGATTAGATCATTTTATATTTTGGTTAATATAAGAATTCAGCGAAATTCTATCACATTTGTTCAATTTACGTCGCTCCTATTTCAGATAGCGTACTGGGCTAGGCGGCATCTGAAAGCGCGTGGAATGGCGAGTAAAATGCACTATTAAACTTCTATGATAGGGCAATCAGAGACCCGATTAGATCATTTTATATTTTGGTTAATATAAGAATTCAGCGAAATTCTATCACATTTGTTCAATTTACGTCGCTCCTATGTCAGATAGCGTATTGGACTACGCGGCATCTCAAAGCGCATGAAATGGCGAGTGAAATGCACTATTAATCTTCTAGGGTAGGGCAATCAGAGACCCCATTAGATCATTTTATATTATGGTTAATTTAAGAATTCAGCGAAATTCTATCACATTTGTTCAATTTACGTCGCTCCTATGTCAGATAGCGTATTGGGCTATGCGGCATCTCAAAGCGCATGAAATGCCGAGTAAAATGCACTGTTAAACTTCTAGGGTAGGGCAAACAGAGACCCGATTAGATCATTTTAAATTACGGTTAATATAAGAATTCAGCGTAATTCTATCACATTTGTTCAACTTACGTCGCTCCTATTTCAGATAGCGTATTGGGCTAAGCGGCATCTCAAAGCCCATGAAATGGCGAGTAAAATGCACTATTAAACTTCTAGGGTAGGGCAAACAGAGACCCGATTAGATCATTTTATATTATGATTAATTTAAGAAGTCAGCAAAATTCTATCACATTTGTTCAATTTACGTCGTTCCTATTTCAGATAGCGTACTGGGCTAGGCGGCATCTTAAAGCGCGTGGAAAGGCGAGTAAAATGCACTGTTACACTTCTAGGGTAGGGCAAACAGAGGCCCGATTAGATCATTTTATATTATGGTTAATTTAAGAATTCACCGAAATTCTATCACATTTGTTCAATTTACGTCGCTTCTATTTCAGATAGCGTACAGGGCTAGGCGGCATCTTAAAGCGCGTGGAAGGGTGAGTAAAATGCACTACTAATCTTCCATGATAGGGCAATCAGAGACCCGATTTGATCATTTTACATTTTGGTTAATAAAAGAATTCAGCGAAATTCTATCACATTTGCTGAATTTACGTCGCTCCTATTACAGATAGCTTATTGTGCTTAGCGGCATCTCAAAGCGCATGAAGTGACGAGTGAAATGCACTATTAAACTTCTAGGGTAGGGTACACAGAGACCCGATTAGATCATTTTATATTATGGTTAATATAAGAATTCAGCGAAATTTTATCACATTTGTTCAATTTACGTCGCACCTATTTCAGATAGGGTATTGGGCTGCGCGGCACCTTAAAGCGCATGAAATGTCGAGTAAAATGCACTTCTAAACTTCTCGGGTAGGGCAATCATAGACCCGATTAAGACATCTTATACTATGGTTAATATAAGAATTCAGCGAAATTTTATCACATTTGCTCAATTGACGTCGCTCCTATTTCAGATAGCGCATTGGGCTAGGTGGCATCTTAAAGCGCATGAAATGTCGAGTAAAATGCACTATTAAACTTCTAGGGTAGGGTAAACAGAGACCCGATTAGATCATTTTATATTATGGTTAATTTAAGAATTCAGCAAAATTCTATCACATTTGTTCAATTTACGTCGCCCCTATTTCAGATAGCGTATTGGGCTGCGTGGCACCTTAAAGCGCATGAAATGTCGAGTACAATGCACAATTAAACTTCTAGGGTAGGGCAAACAGAGACCCGATTAGATCATTTTATATTATGGTTAATTTAAGAATTCAGCGAAATTCTACCACATTTGTTCAATTTACGTCGCTCCTATTTCAGATAGCGCATTGGGATAGGTGTCATCCTAAAGCGCATGAAATGTCGAGCCAAATGCACTACTAAACTTCGCGGATAGGGCAATCAGAGACCCGATTACGTCATCTTATATTATGATTAATATAAGAATGCAGCGTAATTGTATCACATTTGTGCAATTTTCGTCGCTCCTATTTCACATAGCGTATTTGGCTAAGCGGCCTCTTAAAGCGCATGAAATGGCGAGCAAAATGTACTATTAAACTTCTATGATAGGGCAATCAGAGACCCGGTTAGGTCATCTTATATTATGATTAATATAAGAATCCAGCGTAATTCTATCACATTTGTTCAATTTACGCAGCTCCAATTTCAGATAGCGGATTGGGCTAGGTGGCATCTTAAAGCGCATGAAATGGAGAGTAAAATGCTCTATTAAACTTCTATGATAGGGCATTCAGAGACCCGATTAGATCATTTTATATTATTGTTAATATAAGAATTCAACGTAATTTTATCACATTTGTTCAATTTACGTCGCCCCTATTTCAGATAGCGTATTGGGCTAAGCGGCATCTTAAAGCGCATGAAATGTCGAGTAAAATGCACTACTAAACTTCTCGGATAGGGCAATCAGAGACCCGATTAGATCATTTTATGTTATAGTTCATTTAAGAATTCAGCGAAATTCTATCACATTTGTTCAATTTACGTCGCTCCTATTTCAGATAGCGTATTGGGCTAGCCGGCGTGTTAAAGCGCGTAGAATGACGAGTAAAATGCACTGCTAACCTTCTATGGTAGGGCAATCAAAGACCCGAACAGATCCTATTATATTATGGTTAATATAAGAATTCTGCGTAATTCTATCACATTTGTTCAATTTATGTCGCTCCTACTTCGGATAGCGTATTGGTCTAGGCGGCACCTTAAA
The DNA here is from genome assembly GCA_916610135.2 of Macropis europaea. NCBI lineage: Eukaryota > Metazoa > Arthropoda > Insecta > Hymenoptera > Melittidae > Macropis > Macropis europaea. Next base: position 16,902 of record CAKAJE020000950.1, on the reverse strand, counting down.
GCGCATGAAATGACGAGTAAAATGCACTATTGAACTTCTATCGTAGGGCAACCAGAGACCCGAATAGATCATATTATATTATGGTTAATATAATAATTCTGCGTAATGCTATCACGTTTGTTGAGTTTACATCGCCCCTATTTCAGATAGCGTATTGAGCTAGATGGCATCTTAAAGCGCATGAAATGACGAGTAAAATGCACTACTAAACTTCTCGAATAGGGCAATCAGAGACCCGATTAGATCATTTCATATTATTGTTAATATAAGAATGCAGCGTAATTTTATCACATATGATCAATTTACATCGCCCCTACTTCAGATAGCGTATTAGGCTAAGTGGCATCTTAAAGCGCATGAAATGTCGAGTAAAATGCACTACCGAACTTCTCGGATAGGGCAATCAGAGATCCGATTAGGTCATTTTATATTATGGTTAATATAAGAATTCCGCGAAATTCTATCACATTTGCTCAATTTACGTCGCTCCTATTTCAGATAGCGTATTGGTCTAGGCGGCACCTTAAAGCGCATGAAATGACGAGTAAAACGCACTATTTAACTTCTATGATAGGGCAATCAGAGACCCGAACAGATCGTATTATATTATGGTTAATATAAGAATTCTGCGTAATTCTATCACGTTTGTTCAATTTACGTCGCTCCTATTTCAGATAGCGTATTTGGGATAGGCGGCACCTTAAAACGCATGAAATGTCGAATAAAATGCACTATTAAACTTCTAGGGTAGGGTAAACAGAGACCCGATTAGATCATTTTATACTATGGTTAATATAAGAATTCAGCGAAATTTTATCACATTTGCTCAATTTACGTCGCCCCTATTTCAGATAGCCTATTGGGCTAAGCGGCACCATTAAGCGCATGAAATGGCGAGTAAATTGCACTATTAAACTTCTATGATAGGGCAATCAGAGACCCGAATAGATCATATTATATTATGGCTAATATAAGAATTCTGCATAAGTCTATCACATTTGTTCAATTTACGTCGCTCCTGCTTCAGACGGCGTATTCGTCTAAGCGGCATCTTAAAGCGCATGAAATGTCGAGTAAAATGCACTATTAAACTTCTATGATAGGGCAATCAGAGGTCCGAATAGATCATTTTATATTATTCTTAATATAAGAATTCAGCGTCATTTTATAACATTTTTCAATTTACGTCGCCCCTATTTCAGATACCGTATTGGGCTAGGTGGCATCGTAAAGCGCATGAAATGTCGAGTAAAATGCACTACTAAACTTCTCGGATAGGGCAATCGGAGACCCGATTAGGTCATCTTATATTATGATTAATATAAGAATTCAGCCTAATTCTATCACATTTGTTCAATTTACGTCGCTCCTATTTCTGATAGCGGATTGGGATAGGCGGGACCTTAAAGCGCATGAAATTACGAGTAAATGCACTACTAATCTTCTGGGATAGGGCAATCAGAGTCCCGATTAGATCATCTTATATTATTGTGATTTAAGAATTCATCGTAACTCTATCACATTTGTCCAATTTTCGTCGCACCTACAACAGATATCGATCTGAGCTAGACGGCATCTTAAAGCGCATGAAATGGCGAGTAAAATGCACTATTAAACTTGTATGATAGGGCACTCAGAGACCCAATTAGATCGTCCTATATTATGGTTAATATAAGGATGCAGCGTAATTCTATTACAATTGTTCAATTTACGTCGCTCCTATTTGAGAGAGCGAATTGGGCTAGGCGACATCTTAAAGCGCGTGGAATGAGGAGTAAAATGCATTACTAACCTTCTCGGATACGGCCATCAGAGACCCAATTGGATCATTTTATATTATGGTTATTTTTAGAATTCAGCGAAAGTCTATCACATTTGTTCAATTTACGTCGCTCCTATTTCAGGTAGCGTATTGGGCTAAGCGGCATCTCAAAGCGCATGAAATGACGAGTAAAATGTACTATTAAACTTGTATGATAGGGCACTCAGAGACCCAATTAGATCGTCTTATATTATGGTTAATATAAGGATGCAGCGTAATTCTATCACATTTGTTCAATTTACGTCGCTCCTATTTCAGATCGCGTATTGGGCTAGGCGGCATCTTAAAGCGCGTGGAATGACAAGTAAAATGCACTACTAACCATCTATGGTAGGGCAATGAGAGACCAGATTAGATCATTTTATATTATGGTTAATATAAGAATTCAGCGAAATTCTATCACATTTGTTCAATTTACGTCGCTCCTATTTCAGATAGCGTATTAGGCTCGGTGGCATCTTAAAGCGCATGATATGTCGTGTAAAATGCACTATTAAACTTCTTGGATAGGGCAATCAGAGACCCGATTAGGTCATGTTATATTATGGTTAATATATGGATGCAGCGTAATTCTATCACATTTGTTCAATTTGCGTCGCCCCTATTTCAGATAGCGCATTTGGGATAGGCGGCACCTTAAAACGCATGAAATTACGAGTAAATTGCACTATTAAACTTGTATGGTAGGGCAATCAGAGACCCGAATAGATCATATTATATTATGGTTAATATAAGAATTCTGCATAAGTCTATCACATTTGTTCAATTTACGTCGCTCCTGCTTCAGATGGCGTATTCGTCTAAGCGGCATCTTAAAGCGCATGAAATGTCGAGTAAAATGCACTATTAAACTTCTATGATAGGGCAATCAGAGATCCGAATAGATCATTTTATATTATAGTTCATATCAGAATGCAGCGTAATTCTATCACATTTGTTCAATTTACGTCGCTCCTATTTCAGATAGCGTATTGGTCTAAGCGGCATGTTAATGCGCATGAAATGGCGATTAAAATGCACTACTAAACTTCTAGGGTAGGGAAAACATAGACCTGATTAGATCATTTTATATTATGGTTAATATAAGTATTCAGCGTAACTCTATCACATTTGTTCAATTTACGTCGCTCTTATTTCAGATTGCGTATTGGGCTAAGCGGCACCTCAAAGCGCATGAAATGAACAGTAAAATGCACTATTAAACTTCTATGATAGGGCAATCAGAGACCCGATTAGATCATTTTATATTATGGTTAATATAAGAATTCTGCGTAATTCCATCACATTTGTTCAATTTACGTCGCCCCTATTTGAGATAGCGTATTGGGCTAGGTGGCATCTTAAAGCGCATGAAATATCGAGTAAAATGCACTTTTAAATTTCTAGGGTAGGGCAAACAGAGACCCGATAAGGTCATCTTATGTTTTGATTAATATAAGTATGCAGCGTAATTCTATCACATTTGTTCAATTTACGTGGCTCCTATGTCAGATAGCGTATTGGGCTAAGCGGCATCTTAAAGCGCATGAAATGTCGAGTAAAATGCACTATTAAACTTCTATGATAGGGCAATCAGAGGCCCGATTACATCATTTTATATTATGGTTCATATAAGAATTCAGCGTAATTCTATCACATTTGTTCAATTTACGTGGCTCCTATGTCAGATAGCGTATTGGGCTAAACGGCACCTTAAAGCGCATGAAATGACGAGTAAAATGCACCATTAAACTTCTAGGGTTGGGCAAACAGAGACTCGCTTATTTCATTTTATATTTTGTTTAATATAAGAATTCAGCGTAATTCTATTACATTTGTTGAATTTACGTCGCTCTTATTTCAGATAGCGTATTGTGATAAGCAGCATCTCAAAGCGCATGAAATGGCGGGTAAAATGCACTATTAAACTTCTAGGGCAGGGCGAACAGAGACCCGCTTAGATCATTTTATATTTTGTTTAATATAAGAATTCAGCGAAATTCTATCACATTTGTTCAATTTACGTCGCTCCTATTTCAGATAGCGTAATGGCCCACGCGGTGTCTCAAAGCGCATGAAATGACGAGTGAAATGCACTATTAAACTTCTAGGGTAGGGCGAACAGAGACCCGATTAGATCATTTTACATTATGGTTAATATAAGAATTCAGCGAAATTTTATCACATTTGTTCAATTTACGTCACCCCTATTTCAGATAGCGTATTGGGCTAGGTTGCATCATAAAGCGCATGAAATGACGAGTAAAATGCACTACTAAAACTCTAGGGTAGGGCAAACAGAGACCCGATTAGATCATTTTATATAATGTTTAATTTAAGAATTCAGCGAAACTCTATCACACTTGTCCAATTTACGTAGCTCCAATTTCAGATAGCGTATTGGACGAGCCGGCATCTTAAAGCGCGCGGAATGACGAGTAAAGTGCACTACTAACCTTCTATGATAGGGCAATCAGAGACCCAATTAGATCATTTTATATTATTGTTAATATAAGAATTCAACGTAATTTTATCACATTTGTTCAATTTACGTCGTCCCTATTTCAGATAGCGTATTGGGCTAGGCGGCATCCTAAAGCGCGTCGAATGTCGAGTGAAATGCACTATTAAACTTCTAGGGTGGGGCAATCAGACACCCGATTAGGTCATCTCATATTATGATTAATATATGGATGCAGCGTAAATCTATATCACCTGTTCAATTTACGTCGCTCCTATTTCAGATAGCGTATTGGGTTAGGCGGCATCCTAAAGCGCGTGGAATGGCGAGTAAAATGCACTACGAAACTTCTCGGATAGGGCAATCAGAGACCTGATTAGGTCATCTTATATTATGATTAATATATGGATGCAGCGTAATTCTATCACACTTGTTCAATTTCCGTCGCTCCTATTTCAGATAGCGTATTGGGTTAGGCGGGATCTCAAGGCGCGTGGAATGGCGAGTAAAATGCACTACTAACCTTCTATGATAGGGCAATCAGAGACCCGATTAGATCATTCTATATTATGGTTAATATAAGATTTCTGCGTAATTCTATCACATTTGTTCAATTTATGTCGCTCCTATTTCTGATAGCGTACTGGGCTATGCGTCAATTTAAAGCGCATGCAATGACGAGTAAAATGCACTATTAAACTTCTATGATAGACCAATCGGTGACACGATTAGATCATTTTATATTATTGTTAATATAAGAAGTCGGCGTAATTTTATCACACTTGTTCAATTTACGACACTCCTATTTCAGTTAGCGTATTGGGCTTGGCTGCATCTTAAAGCGCATGAAATGTCGAGTAAAATGCACTACTAAACTTCTAGGATGCGGCAATCAGAGACCCAATTAGATCAACTTATATTATGGTTACTTTAAGAATTCGTCGTAACTCTATCACGTTTGTTCAATTTACGTCGCTCCTACTGCAGGTAGCGTATTGGGCAAAGCGGCATCTTAAAGCGCACGAAATGTCGAGTGAAATGCACTACTAACCTTCTATGATAGGGCAATCAGAGACCCGATTAGATCATTTTATATTATGTTTAATATAAGAATTTAGCGAAATTCTATCACATTTGCTCAATTTACGTCGCTCCTATTTCAGATAGCGTATTGAGCTAGGTTGCATCATAAAGCGCATGAAATGTTGCGTAAAATGCTCTATTAAAATTCTAGGGCTGGCCAACAGAGAGCCGATTAGATCATTTTATATTATGGTTAATATAAGAATTCAGCGAAATTTTATCACATTTGTTCAATTTACGTCGCCCCTATTTCAGATATCGTACTGGGCTATGTGGCATCTCAAAGCGCATGAAATGTCGAGTAAAATGCACCATTAAACTTCTATGATAGGGCAATCAGAGACCCGAATAGAGCGTATTAGATTATGGTTAATATAAGAATTCTGCGTAATTCTATCACGTTTGTTCAATTTACGTAGCTCCAAATTCAGATAGCGTATTGGGCTACGCGGCGTCTTAAAGCGCATGAAATGTCGAGTAAAATGCAATCCTAAACTTCTCGGATAGGGCAATCAGAGATCCGATTAGGTCATCTTATATTATGGTTAATATAAGAATTCAGCGAACTTTTATCACATTTGTTCTATTTACGTCGCCCCTTTTTCAGATAGCGTATTGGGCTAAGTGGCATCTTAAAGCGCATGAAATGGCGAGTAAAATGCACTATTAAACTTCTAGGGTAGGGCAAACAGAGACCCGATGATATCATATCATATTATGATTAATTTAAGAATTCAGTGAAATTCTATCACATTTGATAAATTTACGTCGCTCCTATTTCAGATAGCGTATTGGGCTAAGTGGCATCTTAAAGCGCATGAAATGGCGAGTAAAATGCACTATTAAACTTCTAGGGTGGGGCAAACAAAGACCCGATTAGATCATTTTATATTTTGGTTAATATAAGGATTCAGCGAAATTCTATCACATTTGTTCAATTTACGTCGCTCCTATTTCAGATAGCGTACTGGGCTAGGCGGCACCTTAAAGCACGTGGAATGGCGAGTAAAATGCACTATTCACCTTCTATGATAGTGCAATCAGAGGCCCGATTAGATCATTTTATATTTTGGTTAATATAAGAATTCTGCGAAATTCTATCACATTTGTCCAATTTACGTCGCTCCTATTTCGGATAGCGTATTGGGCTAAGCGTCATTTCAGAGCGCACGGAATGGCGAGTAAAATGCACTATTAAACTTCTAGGGTAGGGCAAACAGAGACCCGATTAGATCAGTATATATTACGGTTAGTATAAGAATTCAGCGTAATTCTATCACATTTGTTCAATTTACGTCGCTCCTATTTCAGATAGCATATTGGGCTAAGCGGCATCTGAAAGCGCGTGAGATGGCGAGTAAAATGCACCATTATACTTCTAGGGTAAGGCAAGCAGAGACCCGATTAGATCATTTTATATTACGGTTAATATAAGAATTCAGCGTAATTCTATCACATTTGTTCAATTTACGTCACTCCTATTTCAGATAGCCTACCGGGCTAGGCGGCATCCTAAAGCGCATGAAATGGCGAGTAAAATGCACTATTATACTTCTATGGTAGGGCAAACAGAGACCCGATTCGATCATTTAATATTATGGTTAATTTAAGAATTCAGCGAAATTCTATCACCTTTGTGCAATTAACGTCGCTCCTATTTCAGATAGCGTATTGGGCTCAGCGGCATCTCAAAGCGCATGAAATGGCGAGTAAAATACACTACTAAAATTCTAGGGTAAGGCAAACAGAGACCCGATTAGATCATTTTTATATTACGGTTAATATAAGAATTCAGCGTAATTCTATCACATTTGTTCAATTTACGTCGTTCCTATTTCTGATGGCGTATTGGGCTAAGCGGCATCTCAAAGCCCATGAAATGGCGAGTAAAATGCACTATTATACTTCTAGGGTAAGGCAAACAGAGACCCGATTAGGTCATTTCACATTATGGTTAATATAAGAATTCTGCGAAATTCTATCACACTTGTTCAATTTACGTCGCTCCTGTTTCAGACAGCGTATTGGGCTAAGCGGTATCTCAAAGCGCATGAAATGGCGAGTAAAATGCACTATCAAACTTCTAGGGTAGGGCAAACAGAGACCCGATTAGATCATTATATATTACGGTTAGTATAAGAATTCAGCGTTATTCTATCACATTTGTTCAATTTACGTCGCTCCTATTTCAGATAGCATATTGGGCTAAGCGGCATCTCAAAGCGCATGAGATGGCGAGTAAAATGCACCATTATACTTCTAGGGTAAGGCAAACAGAGACCCGATTAGATCATTTTATATTACGGTTAATATAAGAATTCAGCGTAATTCTATCACATCTGTTCAATCTACGTCGCTCCGTTTTCAGATAGCGTATTCGGCTGAGCGGCATCTCAAAGCGCATGAAATGACGAGTGAAATGCACTATTAAACTTCTAGGGTAGGGCGAACAGAGACCCGATTGCATCATTTTACAATATGGTTAATATAAGTATTCAGCGAAATTCTATCACATTTGTTCAATTTACGTCGCTCCTATTTCAGATAGCCTACTGGGCTAGGCGGCATCCTACAGCTCGTGGATTGACGAGTGAAATGCACTATGAAACTTCTAGGGTAGGGCGAAGAGAGAGCCGATTAGATCATTTTACATTATGGTTAATATAAGAATTCAGAGAAATTCTATCACATTTGTTCAATTTACGTCGCTCCTATTTCAGCTAGCGTATTGGGCTAAGCGGCATCTCAAAGCGCATGAAATGGCGAGTAAAATGCACTATTAAACTTCTAGGGTAGGGCGAAAAGTGCCCCGATTAGATCATTTTACATTATGGTTAATATAACAATACAGCGAAATTCTATCACATTTGTTCAATTTCCGTCGCTCCTATTTCAGATAGCGTATTGGGATTAGCGGCATCTTAAAGCGCGTGGAATCGCGAGTAAAATGCACTATTAAACTTTTATGGTAGGGTAATCAGAGACCCGATTAGATCATTTTATATTTTGGTTAATATAAGAATTCTGCGAAATTCTATCACATTTGTTCAATTTACGTCGCTCCTATTTCAGATAGCGTAATGGGCTAAGCAGCATCTCAAAGCGCATCAAATTACGAGTGAAATGCACTATTAAACTTCTAGGGTAGGGCGAACAGGGACCCGACTAGATCATTTTACATTATGGTTAATATAAGAATTCAGAGAAATTCTATCACATTTGTTCAATTTACGTCGCTCCTATTTCAGATAGCGTATTGGGCTAAGCGGGATCTTAAAGCACATGAAATGTCGAGTAAAATGAGCTACTAAACTTCTAGGATAGGGCAATCAGAGACCCGATTAGATCATTTTATATTATGGTAAATATAAGAATTCAGCGTAATTTTATCACATTTGTTCAATTTACGTCGTTCCTACTTCAGATAGCGGATTGGGCTAGGCGGAGCTTTAAAGAGCATGAAATGACGAGTAAAATGCGCTACTAACCTTCTATGATAGGGCAATCAGAGACCAGATTATATCATTTTATATTATGGTTAATATAAGAATTCAGCGAAATTCTATCACGTTTGTTCAATTTACGTCGCTCCTATTTGAGATAGCGTATTGGGCTCAGCGGCACCTTAAAGCGCATGGAATGATGAGTAAAATGCACTATTAAAATTCTAGGGTAGGGCAAACAGAGACCCGATTAGATCATTTCATATTATGGTTAATTTAAGAATTCAGCGAAACTCTATCACCCTTGTTCAATTTACGTCGCTCCAATTTCAGATAGCGGATTGGGCTAGACTGCACCTTGAAGCGCATGAAATGACGAGTAAAATGCACTACTAACCTTCTATGATAGGGCAAACAGAGACCCGATTAGATCATTTTATATTATGGTTAACTTAAGAATTCAGCGAAATTCTATCACATTTGTTCAATTTACGTCGCCCCTATTTCAGATGTCGTACTGGGCTATGTGGCATCTCAAAGCGCATGAAATGTCGAGTAAAATGCACCATTAAACTTCTATGATAGGGCAATCAGAGACCCGAATAGAGCGTATTAGATTATGGTTAATATAAGAATTCTGCGTAATTCTATCACGTTTGTTCAATTTACGTAGCTCCAAATTCAGATAGCGTATTGGGCTACGCGGCGTCTTAAAGCGCATGAAATGTCGAGTAAAATGCAATCCTAAACTTCTCGGATAGGGCAATCAGAGACCCGAGTAGATCCTTTTATATTATTGTTAATATAAGAATTCAGCGTAATTTTATCACATTTGTTCAATTTACGTCGCCCCTATTTGAGATAGCGTATTGGGCTAGGTGGCACCTTAAAGCGCATGAAATATCGAGTAAAATGCACTATTAAACTTCTAGGGTAGGGCAAACAGAGACCCGATTAGATCGTTTTATATTATGGTTAATTTAAGAATTCAGCGAAATTCTATCACATTTGTTCAATTTACGTCGCTCCTATTTCAGATAGCGTATTGGGCTAGGCACCACCTTCAAGCGCATGAAATGACGAGTAAAATGCACTGTTAAACTTCTATGATAGTGCAATCAGAGACCCGATTATGTCATTTTATATTATGGTTAATTTAAGAATTCAGCGAAACTCTATCACACTTGTTCAATTTACGTAGCTCCCATTTCAGAGAGCGTATTGGGCTAGGCGGCATCTTAAAGCGCGTGGAATAACGAGTAAAATGCACTACTAACCTTCTATGATAGGGCAATCAAAGACCCGATTAGATCATTCTATATTATGGTTAATACAAGAATTCTTCGTAATTCTATCACATTTGTTCAATTTATGTCGATCCTATTTCAGATAGCGTATTGGGCTACGCGGCACCTTAAAGCGTGTGGAATGGCGAGTAAGATGCACTAATAACCTTCTATGATAGGGCAATCAGAGAACCGATTAGATCATTTTATATTATGGTTAACATAAGAATTCAGCGAAATTCTATCACATTTGTTCAATTTACGTCGCTCCAATTTCAGATAGCGTATTGGGCTAAGCGGCATCTCAAAGTGCATGAAATGGCGAGTAAAATGCAGTATTAAACTTCTAGGATAAGGCAAACAGAGACCCGATTAGATCATTTTATATTACGATTAATATTAGAATTCACTGTAATTCTATCACATTTGTTCAATTTACGTCGCTCCTATTTCAGATAGCGTATTGGGCTAAGCGGCATCTCAAAGCGCATCAAATTACGAGTGAAATGCACTATTAAACTTCTAGGGTAGGGCGAACAGGGACCCCACTAGATCATTTTACATTATGGTTAATATAAGAATTCAGAGAAATTCTATCACATTTGTTCAATTTACGTCGCTCCTATTTCAGATAGCGTATTGGGCTAAGCGGGATCTTAAAGCGCATGAAATGTCGAGTAAAATGAGCTACTAAACTTCTAGGATAGGGCAATCAGAGACCCGATTAGATCATTTTATATTATGGTAAATATAAGAATTCAGCGTAATTTTATCACATTTGTTCAATTTACGTCGTTCCTACTTCAGATAGCGGACTGGGCTAGGCGCAGCTTTAAAGAGCATGAAATGACGAGTAAAATGCGCTACTAACCTTCTATGATAGGGCAATCAGAGACCCGATTAGATCATTTTATATTATGGTTAACATAAGAATTCAGCGAAATTCTATCACATTTGTTCAATTTACGTCGCTCCAATTTCAGATAGCGTATTGGGCTAAGCGGCATCTCAAAGTGCATGAAATGGCGAGTAAAATGCAGTATTAAACTTCTAGGATAAGGCAAACAGAGACCCGATTAGATCATTTTATATTACGATTAATATTAGAATTTAGCGTAATTCTATCACATTTGTTCAATTTACGTCGCTCCTATTTCAGATAGCGTATCGGGCTACGCGGCATCTCAAAGCGCATGAAGTGTCGAGTAAAATGCACTATTAAACTTCTGGGGTAGGGCGAACAGAGACCCGATTAGACCATTTTACATTATGGTTAATTCAAGAATTCAGCGAAATTCTATCACATTTGTTCAATTTACGTCGCTCCTATTTCGTATAGCGTATTGGGCTAAGCGGCATCTCAAAGCGGATGGAATGGCGATTAAAATGCACTATTAAACTTGTAGGGTAAGGCAAACGGAGACCCGATTAGATCATTATCATATTATGGTTAATTTAAGAATTTAGTGAAATTTTATCACATTTGTTAAATTTACGTCGCTCCTATTTCAGATAGCGTATTGGGCTAAGCGGCGTCTTAAGGCGCATGAAATGGCGAGTAAAATACACTATTAAACTTCTAGGGTAAGGTAAACAGAGACCCGATTAGATCATTTCATATTACGGTTAATATAAGAATTCAGCGTAATTCTATCACATTAGTTCAATTTATGTCGTTCCTATTTCTGATAGCGTATTGGGCTAAGAAGCATCTCAAAGCGCATGGAATGGCAGGTAAAATGCACTATTACACTTCTAGGATAAGGCAAACAGAGACCCGATTAGATCATTTTATATTACAGTTAATATCAGAATTCAGCGAAATTCTATCACATTTGTTCAATTTACGTCACTCCTATTTCAGATAGCCTACCGGGCTAGGCAGCATCCTAAAGCGCATGAAATGGCGAGTAAAATGCACTATTAAACTTCTAGGGTAAGGCAAACAAAGACCCGATGATATCATTTTATATTATGATTAATTTAAGAATTCAGTGAAAGTCTATCACATTTGATAAATTGACGTCGCCCCTATTTCAGATAGCGTATTGGGCTAAGTGGCATCTTAAAGCGCATGAAATGGCGAGTAAAATGCACTATTAAACTTCTAGGGTAGGGCAAACAGAGACCCGATGATATCATTTTATATTATGATTAATTTAAGAATTCAGTGAAATTCTATCACATTTGATAAATTTACGTCGCTCCTATTTCAGATAGCGTATTGGGTTAAGTGGCATCTTAAAGCGCATGAAGTGGCGAGTAAAATGCACTATCAAACTTCTAGTGTAAGGCAAACAGAGACCCGATTAGATCATTTTATATTACGGTTAATATCAGAATTCAGCGAAATTCTATCACATTTGTTCAATTTACGTCACTCCTATTTCAGATAGCCTACCGGGCTAGGCGGCATCCTAAAGCGCATGAAATGGCGAGTAAAATGCACTATTATACTTCTATGGTAGGGCAAACAGAGACCCGATTAGATCATTTTATATTATGGTTAATTAAAGAATTCAGCGAAATTCTATCACCTTTGATCAATTAACGTCGCTCCTATTTCAGATAGTGTATTGGGCTCAGCGGCATCTCAAAGCGCATGAAATGACGAGTAAAATGCACTATCAAACTTCTAGTGCAAGGCAAACAGAGACCCGATTAGATCATTTTATATTACGGTTAATATCAGAATTCAGCGTAATTCTATCACATTTGTTCAATTTACGTCACTCCTATTTCAGATAGCCTACCGGGCTAGGCGGCATCCTAAAGCGCATGAAATGGCGAGTAAAATGCACTATTATACTTCTATGGTAGGGCAAAAAGAGACCCGATTAGATCATTTTATATTATGGTTAATTTAAGAATTCAGCGAAATTCTATCACCTTTGTTCAATTAACGTCGCTCCTATTTCAGATAGTGTATTGGGCTCAGCGGCATCTCAAAGCGCATGAAATGGCGAGTAAAATGCACTACTAAACTTCTAGGGTAAGGCAAACAGAGACCCGATTAGATCATTTTATATTACGGTCAATATAAGAACTCAGCGTAATTCTATCACATTTGTTCAATTTACGTCGTTCCTATTTCTGATGGCGTATTGGGCTAAGTGGCATCTCAAAGCGCATGAAATGGCGAGTAAAATGCACTATTATACTTCTAGGGTAAGGCAAACTGAGACCCGATTAGATCATTTCACATTATGGTTAATATAAGAATTCAGCGAAATTCTATCATATTTGTTCAATTTACGTCGCTCCTATTTCAGATAGCGTATTGGGCTAGGCACCACCTTCAAGCGCATGAAATGACGAGTAAAATGCACTGTTAAACTTCTATGATAGTGCAATCAGAGACCCGATTATGTCGTTTTATATTATGGTTAATTTAAGAATTCAGCGAAACTCTATCACACTTGTTCAATTTACGTAGCTCCAATTTCAGAGAGCGTATTGGGCTAGGCGGCATCTTAAAGCGCGTGGAATAACGAGTAAAATGCACTACTAACCTTCTATGATAGGGCAATCAAAGACCCGATTAGATCATTCTATATTATGGTTAATACAAGAATACTTCGTAATTCTATCACAATTGTTCAATTTATGTCGATCCTATTTCAGATAGCGTATTGGGCTACGCGGCACCTTAAAGCGTGTGGAATGGCGAGTAAGATGCACTAATAACCTTCTATGATAGGGCAATCAGAGACCCGATTAGATCATTTTATATTATGGTTAACATAAGAATTCAGCGAAATTCTATCACATTTGCTCAATTTACGTCGCTCCAATTTCAGATAGCGTATTGGGCTAAGCGGCATCTCAAAGTGCATGAAATGGCGAGTAAAATGCAGTATTAAACTTCTAGGATAAGGCAAACAGAGACCCGATTAGATCATTTTATATTACGATTAATATTAGAATTCAGCGTAATTCTATCACATATGTTCAATTTACGTCGCTCCTATTTCAGATAGCGTATCGGGCTACGCGGCATCTCAAAGCGCATGAAGTGTCGAGTAAAATGCACTGTTAGACTTCTGGGGTAGAGCGAACAGAGACCCGATTAGACCATTTTACATTATGGTTAATTCAAGAATTCAGCGAAATTCTATCACATTTGTTCAATTTACGTCGCTCCTATTTCGTATAGCGTATTGGGCTAAGCGGCATCTCAAAGCGGATGGAATGGCGATTAAAATGCACTATTAAACTTGTAGGGTAAGGCAAACGGAGACCCGATTAGATCATTCTCATATTATGGTTAATTTAAGAATTCAGTGAAATTCTATCACATTTGTTAAATTTACGTCGCTCCTATTTCAGATAGCGTATTGGGCTAAGCGGCGTCTCAAAGCGCATGAATTGGCGAGTAAAATACACTATTAAACTTCTAGGGTAAGGTAAACAGAGACCCGATTAGATCATTTCATATTACGGTTAATATAAGAATTCAGCGTAATTCTATCACATTAGTTCAATTTATGTCGTTCCTATTTCTGATAGCGTATTGGGCTAAGAAGCATCTCAAAGCGCATGGAATGGCAGGTAAAATGCACTATTACACTTCTAGGATAAGGCAAACAGAGACCCGATTAGATCATTTTATATTATAGTTAATATCAGAATTCAGCGAAATTCTATCACATTTGTTCAATTTACGTCACTCCTATTTCAGATAGCCTACCGGGCTAGGCAGCATCCTAAAGCGCATGAAATGGCGAGTAAAATGCACTATTAAACTTCTAGGGTAGGGCAAACAGAGACCCGATTAGATCATTTTATATTATGGTTAATTTAAGAATTCAGCGAAATTCTATCACCTTTGTTCAATTAACGTCGCTCCTATTTCAGATAGTGTATTGGGCTCAGCGGCATCTCAAAGCACATGAAATGGCGAGTAAAATGCACTACTAAACTTCTAGGGTAAGGCAAACAGAGACCCGATTAGATCATTTTATATTACGGTTAATATAAGAATTCAGCGTAATTCTATCACATTTGTTCAATTTACGTCGTTCCTATTTCTGATGGCGTATTGGGCTAAGTGGCATCTCAAAGCGCATGAAATGGCGAGTAAAATGCACTATTATACTTCTAGGGTAAGGCAAACAGAGACCCGATTAGATCATTTCACATTATGGTTAATATAAGAATTCAGCGAAATTCTATCATATTCGTTCAATTTACGTCGCTCCTATTTCAGATAGCGTATTGGGCTAAGCGGCACCTTAAAGCGCATGAAATGACGAGTAAAATGCACTATTAAACTTCGAGGGTAAGGCAACCAGAGTAATGATTAGATCATTTTATATTATGGTTAACATAAGAATTCAGCGTAATTCTATCACATTTGTTCAATTGACGTCGCTGCTATTTCAGATAGCCTACTGGGCTAGGCGGCATCCTAAAGCGCGTGGAATGTCGAGTGAAATGCACTGTTAAACTTCTAGGGTGGGGCGAACAGAGACCCGATTATATCATTTTACATTACGGTTAATGTAAGAATTCAGCGTAATTTTATCACATTTGTTCAATTTACGTCGCTCCTATTTCAGACAGCGTATTGGGCTAAGCAGCATCTCAAAACGCATGAAATGGCGAGTAAAATGCACTATTATACTTCTAGGGTAAGGCAAACAGAGACCCGATTATATCATTTTACATTATGGTTAATATAAGAATGCAGCGTAATTGTATCATATTTGTTCAATTTACGTCGCTCCCTTTTCAGGTAGCGTATTGGGCTAAGCGGCATCTCAAAGCGCATGAAATGGCGAGTGAACAGCACTATTACACTTCTAGGGTAGTGCGAGCAGAGTCCCGATTAGATCATTTTCATTATGGTTAATATAAGAATTCAGCGAAATTCTATCACGTTTGTTCCATTTACGTCGCTCCTATTTCAGATAGCGTATTGGGCTAAGCGGCATCTCAAAGCGCATGAAATGGCGAATAAAATGCACCATCAAACTTATAGGGTAGGGCGAACAGAGAGCCGATTAGATCATTTTACATTATGGTTAATATAAGAATTCAGCGAAATTCTATCACGTTTGTTCAATTTACGTCGCTCCTATTTCAGATAGCGTACTGGGCCAAGCGGCATCTCAAAGCGCATGCAATGGCGAGTACAATGCACTATTAAACTTCTAGGGTAGGGCAAACATAGACCCGATTAGATCATTTTATATTACGGTTAATATAAGAATGCAGCGTAATTCTATCACATTTGATCAATTTACGTCGCTCCTATTTCAGATAGCGTATTGGGCTAAGCGGCATCTCAAATAGCATGAAATGGCGAGTAAAATCCACTATTAAACTTCGAGGGTAAGGCAACCTGAGTACCGATTAGATCATTTTATATTACGGTTAACATAAGAATTCCGCGTAATTCTATCACATTTGTTCAATTTACGTCGCTCCTATTTCAGATAGCGTTTTGTGCTAAGCGGCATCTGAAAGCGCATGAAATGGCGAGTAAATTGCACTATTAAACATCTAGGGTAGGGCAAACAGAGACCCGATTAGATCATTTTATATATTGTTTAATATAAGAATTCAGCGAAATTCTATCACATTTGTTCAATTTACGCCGCTGCTATTTCAGATAGCGTATTGGGCTAAGCGGCATCTCAAAACGCATGAAATGACGAGTAAAATGCACTATTAAAGTTCTAGGGTACGGCAAACAGAGACCCGATTACATCATTTTATATTACGGTTAACATAAGAATTCAGCGTAATTCTATCACATTTGTTCAATTTACGTCGCTCCTCTTTCAGATAGCGTATTGGGCTAAGCGGCATCTCAAAGCGCAT
>CAKAJE020000949.1:0-91133 GCA_916610135.2 Macropis europaea | reverse complement strand
TAATCGGGTCTCTGATTGCCCTATCATAGAAGTTTAATAGTGCATTTTACTCGCCATTCCACGCGCTTTAAGATGCCGCCTAGCCCAGTACGCTATCTGAAATAGGAGCGACGTAACTTGAACAAATGTGATAGAATCACGCAGCATTCTTATATTAACCGTAATATAAAATGATCTAATCGGGTCTCTGATTGCCCTATCATAGAAGTTTAACAGTGCATTTTACTCGCCATTCCACGCGCTTTAAGATGCCGCTTAGCCCAATACGCTAACTGAAATAGGAAACGACGTAAGTTGAACAAATGTGATAGAATTACGCTGAATTCTTATATTAACCGTAATATAAAATGATCTAATCGGGTCCCTGTTTGCCCTACCCTAGAAGTTTAATAGTGCATTTCACTCGTCATTTCATGCGCTTTGAGATGCCGCTTAGCCCAATACGCTATCTGAAATAGGAGCGACGTAAATTGAACAAATGTGATAGAATTTCGCTGAATTCTTATATTAACCAAAGTATAAAATGATCTAATCTGGTCTCTGATTGCCCTATCATAGAAGGTTAATAGTGCATTTTACTCGCCATTCCACGCGCTTTAAGATGCCGCCTAGCCCAGTACGCTGTCTGAAATAGAAGCGACGTAAATTGAACAAGTGTGATAGAATCTCGCTGAATACTTATATTAACCTTAATGTAAAATGATCTAATCGGGTCTCTGTTTGCCCTACCCTAGAAGTTTAATAGTGCATTTCACTTGTCACTTCATGCGCTTTGAGATGCCGCTAAGCCCAATAAGCTATCGGAAATAGGAGCGACGTAAATTGAACAAATGTGATAGAATTTCGCAGAATTCTTATGTTAACCAATATATAAAAATGATCTAATCTGGTCTCTGTTCGCCATAGCCTAGAAGTTTAATAGTGCATTTTGTTCGCCATTTCATGCGCTTTGTGATGCCGCTTAGCCCAATACGCTATCTGAAATAGGAGCGACGTAAATTGAACAAATGTGATAGAATTTCGCTGAAATCTTATATTAAACAAAATATAAAATGATCTAATCGTGTCTCTGATTGCTCTATCATAGAAGTTTAGTAGTGCATTTTACTCGCCCCTTCCACGCGCTTTAAGATGCCGCCCTAGCCCAGTACGCTATCTGAAATAGGAGCGACGTAAGATGAACAAATGTGATAGAATTACGCTGAATTCTTATATTAATCGTAATATAAAATGATCTAATCGGGTCTCTGTTTGCCCTACCCTAGAAGTTTAATAGTGAATTTTATTCGCCATTTCATGCGCTTTGAGATGCCGCATAGCCTAATACGCTATCTGAAATAGGAGCGACGTAAATTGAACAAATGTGATAGAATCACGCAGCATTCTTATATTAACCGTAATATAAAATGATCTAATCGGGTCTCTGATTGCCCTATCATAGAAGTTTAATAGTGCATTTCACTCGCCATTCCACGCGCTTTAAGATGCCGCCTAGCCCAGTACGCTATCTGAAATAGGAGCGACGTAAATTGAACAAATGTGATAGAATTTGGCTGAATTCTTAAATTAACCATAATATAAAATGATCTAATCGGTTCTCCGTTTGCCCTACCCTAGAAGTTTAACAGCGCATTTTACTCGCCAGTTCATGCGCTTTGAGATGCCGCTTAGCCCAATACGCTATCTGAAATAGGAGCGACGTAAATTGAACAAATGTTATAGAATTTCGTTGAATTCTTATATTAACCTTAATGTAAAATCATCTAATCGGGTCTCTGTTTGCCTTATCCTAGCAGTTTAATAGTGCATTATACTCGTCATTTCATGCGGATTGAGATGCCGCTAAGCCCAATAAGCTATCTGTAATAGGAGCGACGTAAATTTTACAAATGTAATAGAATTTCGTTGAATTCTTATATTAACCAAAATATAAAATGATCTAATCGGGTCTCTGATTGCCCTATCATAGAAGTTTAATAGTGCATTTTACTCGCCATTCCACGCGCTTTAAGATGCCGCCTAGCCCAGTACGCTATCTGAAATAGGAGCGACGTAACTTGAACAAATGTGATAGAATCACGCAGCATTCTTATATTAACCGTAATATAAAATGATCTAATCGGGTCTCTGATTGCCCTATCATAGAAGTTTAACAGTGCATTTTACTCGCCATTCCACGCGCTTTAAGATGCCGCTTAGCCCAATACGCTAACTGAAATAGGAACGACGTAAGTTGAACAAATGTGATAGAATTACGCTGAATTCTTATATTAACCGTAATATAAAATGATCTAATCGGGTCCCTGTTTGCCCTACCCTAGAAGTTTAATAGTGCATTTCACTCGTCATTTCATGCGCTTTGAGATGCCGCTTAGCCCAATACGCTATCTGAAATAGGAGCGACGTAAATTGAACAAATGTGATAGAATTTCGCTGAATTCTTATATTAACCAAAGTATAAAATGATCTAATCTGGTCTCTGATTGCCCTATCATAGAAGGTTAATAGTGCATTTTACTCGCCATTCCACGCGCTTTAAGATGCCGCCTAGCCCAGTACGCTGTCTGAAATAGAAGCGACGTAAATTGAACAAGTGTGATAGAATCTCGCTGAATACTTATATTAACCTTAATGTAAAATGATCTAATCGGGTCTCTGTTTGCCCTACCCTAGAAGTTTAATAGTGCATTTCACTTGTCACTTTATGCGCTTTGAGATGCCGCTAAGCCCAATAAGCTATCGGAAATAGGAGCGACGTAAATTGAACAAATGTGATAGAATTTCGCAGAATTCTTATGTTAACCAAAATATAAAATGATCTAATCTGGTCTCTGTTCGCCATAGCCTAGAAGTTTAATAGTGCATTTTGTTCGCCATTTCATGCGCTTTGTGATGCCGCTTAGCCCAATACGCTATCTGAAATAGGAGCGACGTAAATTGAACAAATGTGATAGAATTTCCCTGAAATCTTATATTAAACAAAATATAAAATGATCTAATCGTGTCTCTGATTGCTCTATCATAGAAGTTTAGTAGTGCATTTTACTCGCCCTTCCACGCGCTTTAAGATGCCGCCTAGCCCAGTACGCTATCTGAAATAGGAGCGACGTAAGATGAACAAATGTGATAGAATTACGCTGAATTCTTATATTAATCGTAATATAAAATGATCTAATCGGGTCTCTGTTTGCCCTACCCTAGAAGTTTAATAGTGAATTTTATTCGCCATTTCATGCGCTTTGAGATGCCGCATAGCCTAATACGCTATCTGAAATAGGAGCGACGTAAATTGAACAAATGTGATAGAATTTCCGTGAATTCTTATATTAACCTTCATGTGAAATGATCTAATCGGGTCTCTGTTCGCCCTAGCCTAGAAGTTTAATAGTGCATTTTAGTCGACATTTCATGCGCTTTGAGATCCCGCTTAGCCCAATACGCTATCTGAAATAGGAGCGACGTAAATTGAACAAATGTGATAGAATTTCGCAGAATCCTTATGTTAACCAAAGTATAAAATGATCTAGTCTGGTCTCTGATTGCCCTATCATAGAAGTTTAATAGTGCATTTTACTCGCCATTCCACGCGCTTTAAGATGCCGCATGGCCCAGCACGCTATCTGAAACAGGAGCGACGTAAATTGAACAAATGTGATAGAATTTTGCTGACATCTTAAATTAACCATAATATAAAATGATCTAATCGGGTCTCGGTTGGCCCCACCCTAGAAGTTTAATAGTGCATTTTTCTCGTCACTTCATGTGCCTTCAGATGCCGCTTAGCCCAATAAGCTATCTGAAATAGGAGCGACGTAAATTGAACAAATGTGATAAAATTTCGCAGAATCCTTATGTTAACCAAAGTATAAAATGATCTAATCTGGTCTCCGTTCGCCCTAGCCTAGAAGTTTAATAGTGCATTTTGTTCGCCATTTCATGCGCTTCGTGATGCCGCTTAGCCCAATACGCTATCTGAAATAGGAGCGACGTAAATTGAACAAATGTGATAGAATTTCCCTGAAATCTTATATTAAACAAAATATAAAATGATCTAATCGGGTCTCTGGTTGCCCTATCATAGAAGTTTAGTGGTGCATATTACTCGCCATTCCACGCGCTTTAACATGCCGCCTAGCCCAATACGCTATCTGAAATAGGAGCCACGAAAATTGAACAAATGTGATAGAATTTCGCTGAATTCTTATATTCACCAAAGTATAAAATGATCTAATCTGGTCACTGATTGCCCTATCATAGAAGGTTAATAGTGCATTTTACTCGCCATTCCACGCGCTCTAAGATGCCGCCTAGCCCAGTACGCTGTCTGAAATAGAAGCGACGTAAATTGCACAAGTGTGATAGAATCTCGCTGAATACTTATATTAACCTTAATGTAAAATGATGTAATCGGGTCTCTGTTCGCCCTACCCTAGAAGTTTAATAGTGCATTTCACCCGTCATTTCATGCGCTTTGAGATGACGCTTAACCCAATACGCTATCTGAAATAGGAGCGACGTAAGTTGAACAAATGTGACAGAATTACGCTGCATTCTTATATTCACCTTAATGTAAAATGATCTCTTCGGGTCTCTGTTCGCCCTACCCTAGAAGTATAATAGTGCATTTCACTCGTCATTTCATGCGCTTTGAGATGCCGCCTAGCCCAATACGCTATCTGAAATAGGAGCGACGTAAATTGAACAAATGTGATAAAATTTCGCAGAATCCTTATGTTAACCAAAGTATAAAATGATCTAATCTGGTCTCTGTTCGCCCTAGCCTAGAAGTTTAATAGTGCATTTTGTTCGCCATTTCATGCGCTTCGTGATGCCGCTTAGCCCAATACGCTATCTGAAATAGGAGCGACGTAAATTGAACAAATGTGATAGAATTTGGCTGAATTCTTAAATTAACCATAATATAAAATGATCTAATCGGTTCTCCGTTTGCCCTACCCTAGAAGTTTAACAGCGCATTTTACTCGCCAGTTCATGCGCTTTGAGATGCCGCTTAGCCCAATACGCTATCTGAAATGGGAGCGACGTAAATTGAACAAATGTGATAGAATTTCGTTGAATTCTTATATTAACCTTAATGTAAAATGATCTAATCGGGTCTCTGTTTGCCCTACCCTAGAAGTTTGATAGTGCATTTCACTCGTCATTTCATGCGCTTTGAGATGCCGCTTAGCCCAATACGCTATCTGAAATAGGAGCGACGTAAATTGAACAAATGTGATAGAATTTCGCTGAATTCTTATATTAACCAAAGTATAAAATGATCTAATCTGGTCTCTGATTGCCCTATCATAGAAGGTTAATAGTGCATTTTACTCGCCATTCCACGCGCTTTAAGATGCCGCCTAGCCCCAGTACGCTGTCTGAAATAGAAGCGACGTAAATTGAACAAGTGTGATAGAATCTCGCTGAATACTTATATTAACCTTAATGTAAAATGATCTAATCGGGTCTCTGTTTGCCCTACCCTAGAAGTTTAATAGTGCATTTCACTTGTCACTTTATGCGCTTTGAGATGCCGCTAAGCCCAATAAGCTATCGGAAATAGGAGCGACGTAAATTGAACAAATGTGATAGAATTTCGCAGAATTCTTATGTTAACCAAAATATAAAATGATCTAGTCTGGTCTCTGTTCGCCATAGCCTAGAAGTTTAATAGTGCATTTTGTTCGCCATTTCATGCGCTTTGTGATGCCGCTTAGCCCAATACGCTATCTGAAATAGGAGCGACGTAAATTGAACAAATGTGATAGAATTTCCCTGAAATCTTATATTAAACAAAATATAAAATGATCTAATCGTGTCTCTGATTGCTCTATCATAGAAGTTTAGTAGTGCATTTTACTCGCCTTTCTACGCGCTTTAACATGCCGCCTAGCCCAGTACGCTATCTGAAATAGGAGCGACGTAAGATGAACAAATGTGATAGAATTACGCTGAATTCTTATATTAATCGTAATATAAAATGATCTAATCGGGTCTCTGTTTGCCCTACCCTAGAAGTTTAATAGTGCATTTTACTCGCCATTTCATGCGCTTTGAGATGCCGCATAGCCCAATACGATATCTGAAATAGGAGCGACGTAAATTGAACAAATGTGATAGAATTTCCGTGAATCCTTATATTAACCTTAATGTAAAATGATCTAATCGGGTCTCTGTTCCCCCTACCATAGAAGTCTAATGGTGCATTTCACTCGCTTTGTGATGCCGCGAATTCTTTTATTAACCATAATGTAAAATGATCTGATCGGGTCTCTGTTCGCCCTAGCCTAGAAGTTTAATAGTGCATTTTATTGGCCACTTCATGCGCTTTGCGATGCCGCTTAGCTGAATACGCTATCTGAAAAAGGAGCGACGCAAATTGTACAAATGTGATTCTATTTCCCTGAAATCTTATATTAAACAAAATATAAAATGATCTAATCGGGTCTCTGATTGCCCTATCATAGAAGTTTGGTAGTGCATTTTACTCGCCATTCCACGCGCTTTAAGATGCCGCCTAGCCCAGTACGCTATCTGAAATAGGAGCGACGTAAATTGAGCAAATGTGATAGAATTTTGCTGAATTCTTAAATTAACCATAATATAAAGTGGTCTAATCGGGTCTCTGTTTGCCCTACCCTAGAAGTTTAATAGTGCATTTCACTCGCCATTTCATGCGCTTTGAGATGCCGCTAAGACCAATAAGCTATCTGTAATAGGAGCGACGTAAATTTTACAAATGTGATAGAATTTCGTTGAATTCTTATATAAACCAAAATATAAAATGATCTAATCGGGTCTCTGATTGCCCTATCATAGAAGTTTAATAGTGCATTTTACTCGCCATTCCACGTGCTTTAAGATGCCGCCCAGCCCAGTACGCTATCTGAAATAGGAGCGACGTAACTTGAACAAATGTGATAGATTCACGCTGCATTCATATATTAACCGTAATATAAAATGATCTAATCGGGTCTCTGTTTGCCTTATCCTAGAAGTATAATAGTGCATTATACTCGCCATTTCATGCGCTTTTAGATGTCGCTTAGCCCAGGACGCTATCTGAAATAGGAACGACGTAAATTGAACAAATGTGAGAGAATTTTGCTGAATTCTTAAATTAACCATAATATAAAATGACCTAATCGGGTCTCTGTCTGCCCTACCCTAGAAGTTTAATAGTGCATTTCACTCGTCATTTCAGGCGCTTTGAGATGCCGCTAAGCCCAATAAGCTATCTGTAATAGAAGCGACGTAAATTGAACAAATGTGATAGAATTTCGTTGAATTCTTATATTAACCTTAATGTAAAATGATCTAATCGGGTCTCTGTTTACCTTATCCTAGAAGTTTAATAGTACATTATACTCGACATTTCATGCGGATTGAGATGCCGCTAAGCCCAATAAGCTATCTGAAATAGGAGCGACGTAAATTGAACAAATGTGATAGAATTTCGCAGAATTCTTATATTAACCAAAATATAAAATGATCTAATCGGGTCTCTGTTCGCCCTAGCCTAGTAGTTTAATAGTGCATTTTATTCGCCATTTTATGCGCTTTGAGATGCCGCTTAGCCGAATACGCTATCTGAAATAGGAGCGACGTAAATTGAACAGATGTGATAGAATCTCCCTGAAATCTTATCTTAACCATAATATAAAATGATCTAATCGGGTCTCTGTTCGCCGTAGCCTAGAAGTTTAATAGTGCATTTTATTCGCCATTTCATGCGCTTTTAGATGCCGCTTAGCCTAGGACGCTATCTGAAATAGGAACGACGTAAATTGAACAAATGTGATAGAATTTCACTGAATTCTTATATTAACCATAATATAAAATGATCTAATCGGGTCTCTGTTTACCCTACCGTAGAAGTTTAATAGTGCATTTTACTCGCCATTGCATGTGCTCTGAGATGCCGCATAGCCCAATACGCTATCTGAAAAAGGAGCGACGTAAATTGAACAAATGTGATAGAATTTCCGTGAATTCTTATAGTAACCTTAATGTAAAATGATCTAATCGGGTCTCTGTGCGCCCTAGCCTAGAAGTTTAATAGTGCATTTTATTCGCCATATCATGCGCTTTGAGATGCCGCTTAGCCGAATACGCTATCTGAAATAGGAGCGACGTAAATTGAACAAATGTGATAGAATTTCCGTGAATCCTTGTATTAAAATTAATGTAAAATGATCTAATCGGGCCTCTGTTCGCCCTACCATAGAAGTCTAATAGTGCATTTCTCTCGCCATTTCATGCGCTTTGAGATCCCGCTTAGCCCAATACCCCATCTGAAATAGGAGCGACGTAAATTGAACAAATGTGATAGAATTTCCCTGAAATCTTATATTAATCAAAATATAAAATGCTCTAATCGGGTCTCTGATTGCCCTATAATAGAAGATTAGTAGTGCATTTTTCTCGCCATTCCACGCGCTTTCAGATGCCGCCTAGCCCAGTACGCTATCTGAAATAGGAGCGACGTAACTTGAACAAATGTGATAGAATTACGCTGAATTCTTTTATTAACCGTAATATAAAATGATCTAATCGGGTCTCTGTTTGCCTTATCCTAGAAGTTTAATAGCGCATTTTACTCGCCATTTCATGCGCTTTGAGATGCCGCTTAGCCCAATACGCTATCTGGAATAGGAGTGACGTTAATTGAACAAATGTGATAGAATTTCCGTGAATTCTTATATTAACCTTAATGTAAAATGATCCAATCGGGTCTCTGTTCGCCCTACCATAGAACTCTAATAGTGCATTTCACTCGCCATTTCATGCGCTTTGAGATGCCGCTTAGCCCAATACGCTATCTGAAATAGGAGCGACGTAAATTGAACAAATGTGATAGAATTTTGCTGACATCTTAAATTAACCATAATATAAAATGATCTAATCGGGTCTCGGTTGGCCCCACCCTAGAAGTTTAATAGTGCATTTTTCTCGTCACTTCATGTGCCTTCAGATGCCGCTTAGCCCAATAAGCTATCTGAAATAGGAGCGACGTAAATTGAACAAATGTGATAAAATTTCGCAGAATCCTTATGTTAACCAAAGTATAAAATGATCTAATCTGGTCTCCGTTCGCCCTAGCCTAGAAGTTTAATAGTGCATTTTGTTCGCCATTTCATGCGCTTCGTGATGCCGCTTAGCCCAATACGCTATCTGAAATAGGAGCGACGTAAATTGAACAAATGTGATAGAATTTCCCTGAAATCTTATATTAAACAAAATATAAAATGATCTAATCGGGTCTCTGGTTGCCCTATCATAGAAGTTTAGTGGTGCATATTACTCGCCATTCCACGCGCTTTAACATGCCGCCTAGCCCAATACGCTATCTGAAATAGGAGCCACGAAAATTGAACAAATGTGATAGAATTTCGCTGAATTCTTATATTCACCAAAGTATAAAATGATCTAATCTGGTCACTGATTGCCCTATCATAGAAGGTTAATAGTGCATTTTACTCGCCATTCCACGCGCTCTAAGATGCCGCCTAGCCCAGTACGCTGTCTGAAATAGAAGCGACGTAAATTGCACATGTGTGATAGAATCTCGCTGAATACTTATATTAACCTTAATGTAAAATGATGTAATCGGGTCTCTGTTCGCCCTACCCTAGAAGTTTAATAGTGCATTTCACCCGTCATTTCATGCGCTTTGAGATGACGCTTAACCCAATACGCTATCTGAAATAGGAGCGACGTAAGTTGAACAAATGTGACAGAATTACGCTGCATTCTTATATTCACCTTAATGTAAAATGATCTCTTCGGGTCTCTGTTCGCCCTACCCTAGAAGTATAATAGTGCATTTCACTCGTCATTTCATGCGCTTTGAGATGCCGCCTAGCCCAATACGCTATCTGAAATAGGAGCGACGTAAATTGAACAAATGTGATAAAATTTCGCAGAATCCTTATGTTAACCAAAG
Source organism: Macropis europaea (assembly GCA_916610135.2). NCBI lineage: Eukaryota > Metazoa > Arthropoda > Insecta > Hymenoptera > Melittidae > Macropis > Macropis europaea. The sequence continues at coordinate 81,184 of CAKAJE020000949.1, read as the reverse complement.
TATAAAATGATCTAATCTGGTCTCTGTTCGCCCTAGCCTAGAAGTTTAATAGTGCATTTTGTTCGCCATTTCATGCGCTTCGTGATGCCGCTTAGCCCAATACGCTATCTGAAATAGGAGCGACGTAAATTGAACAAATGTGATAGAATTTGGCTGAATTCTTAAATTAACCATAATATAAAATGATCTAATCGGTTCTCCGTTTGCCCTACCCTAGAAGTTTAACAGCGCATTTTACTCGCCAGTTCATGCGCTTTGAGATGCCGCTTAGCCCAATACGCTATCTGAAATGGGAGCGACGTAAATTGAACAAATGTGATAGAATTTCGTTGAATTCTTATATTAACCTTAATGTAAAATGATCTAATCGGGTCTCTGTTTGCCCTACCCTAGAAGTTTGATAGTGCATTTCACTCGTCATTTCATGCGCTTTGAGATGCCGCTTAGCCCAATACGCTATCTGAAATAGGAGCGACGTAAATTGAACAAATGTGATAGAATTTCGCTGAATTCTTATATTAACCAAAGTATAAAATGATCTAATCTGGTCTCTGATTGCCCTATCATAGAAGGTTAATAGTGCATTTTACTCGCCATTCCACGCGCTTTAAGATGCCGCCTAGCCCAGTACGCTGTCTGAAATAGAAGCGACGTAAATTGAACAAGTGTGATAGAATCTCGCTGAATACTTATATTAACCTTAATGTAAAATGATCTAATCGGGTCTCTGTTTGCCCTACCCTAGAAGTTTAATAGTGCATTTCACTTGTCACTTTATGCGCTTTGAGATGCCGCTAAGCCCAATAAGCTATCGGAAATAGGAGCGACGTAAATTGAACAAATGTGATAGAATTTCGCAGAATTCTTATGTTAACCAAAATATAAAATGATCTAGTCTGGTCTCTGTTCGCCATAGCCTAGAAGTTTAATAGTGCATTTTGTTCGCCATTTCATGCGCTTTGTGATGCCGCTTAGCCCAATACGCTATCTGAAATAGGAGCGACGTAAATTGAACAAATGTGATAGAATTTCCCTGAAATCTTATATTAAACAAAATATAAAATGATCTAATCGTGTCTCTGATTGCTCTATCATAGAAGTTTAGTAGTGCATTTTACTCGCCCTTCTACGCGCTTTAAGATGCCGCCTAGCCCAGTACGCTATCTGAAATAGGAGCGACGTAAGATGAACAAATGTGATAGAATTACGCTGAATTCTTATATTAATCGTAATATAAAATGATCTAATCGGGTCTCTGTTTGCCCTACCCTAGAAGTTTAATAGTGCATTTTACTCGCCATTTCATGCGCTTTGAGATGCCGCATAGCCCAATACGATATCTGAAATAGGAGCGACGTAAATTGAACAAATGTGATAGAATTTCCGTGAATCCTTATATTAACCTTAATGTAAAATGATCTAATCGGGTCTCTGTTCCCCCTACCATAGAAGTCTAATGGTGCATTTCACTCGCTTTGTGATGCCGCGAATTCTTTTATTAACCATAATGTAAAATGATCTGATCGGGTCTCTGTTCGCCCTAGCCTAGAAGTTTAATAGTGCATTTTATTGGCCACTTCATGCGCTTTGCGATGCCGCTTAGCTGAATACGCTATCTGAAAAAGGAGCGACGCAAATTGTACAAATGTGATTCTATTTCCCTGAAATCTTATATTAAACAAAATATAAAATGATCTAATCGGGTCTCTGATTGCCCTATCATAGAAGTTTGGTAGTGCATTTTACTCGCCATTCCACGCGCTTTAAGATGCCGCCTAGCCCAGTACGCTATCTGAAATAGGAGCGACGTAAATTGAGCAAATGTGATAGAATTTTGCTGAATTCTTAAATTAACCATAATATAAAGTGGTCTAATCGGGTCTCTGTTTGCCCTACCCTAGAAGTTTAATAGTGCATTTCACTCGCCATTTCATGCGCTTTGAGATGCCGCTAAGACCAATAAGCTATCTGTAATAGGAGCGACGTAAATTTTACAAATGTGATAGAATTTCGTTGAATTCTTATATAAACCAAAATATAAAATGATCTAATCGGGTCTCTGATTGCCCTATCATAGAAGTTTAATAGTGCATTTTACTCGCCATTCCACGTGCTTTAAGATGCCGCCCAGCCCAGTACGCTATCTGAAATAGGAGCGACGTAACTTGAACAAATGTGATAGATTCACGCTGCATTCATATATTAACCGTAATATAAAATGATCTAATCGGGTCTCTGTTTGCCTTATCCTAGAAGTATAATAGTGCATTATACTCGCCATTTCATGCGCTTTTAGATGTCGCTTAGCCCAGGACGCTATCTGAAATAGGAACGACGTAAATTGAACAAATGTGAGAGAATTTTGCTGAATTCTTAAATTAACCATAATATAAAATGACCTAATCGGGTCTCTGTCTGCCCTACCCTAGAAGTTTAATAGTGCATTTCACTCGTCATTTCAGGCGCTTTGAGATGCCGCTAAGCCCAATAAGCTATCTGTAATAGAAGCGACGTAAATTGAACAAATGTGATAGAATTTCGTTGAATTCTTATATTAACCTTAATGTAAAATGATCTAATCGGGTCTCTGTTTACCTTATCCTAGAAGTTTAATAGTACATTATACTCGACATTTCATGCGGATTGAGATGCCGCTAAGCCCAATAAGCTATCTGAAATAGGAGCGACGTAAATTGAACAAATGTGATAGAATTTCGCAGAATTCTTATATTAACCAAAATATAAAATGATCTAATCGGGTCTCTGTTCGCCCTAGCCTAGTAGTTTAATAGTGCATTTTATTCGCCATTTTATGCGCTTTGAGATGCCGCTTAGCCGAATACGCTATCTGAAATAGGAGCGACGTAAATTGAACAGATGTGATAGAATCTCCCTGAAATCTTATCTTAACCATAATATAAAATGATCTAATCGGGTCTCTGTTCGCCGTAGCCTAGAAGTTTAATAGTGCATTTTATTCGCCATTTCATGCGCTTTTAGATGCCGCTTAGCCTAGGACGCTATCTGAAATAGGAACGACGTAAATTGAACAAATGTGATAGAATTTCACTGAATTCTTATATTAACCATAATATAAAATGATCTAATCGGGTCTCTGTTTACCCTACCGTAGAAGTTTAATAGTGCATTTTACTCGCCATTGCATGTGCTCTGAGATGCCGCATAGCCCAATACGCTATCTGAAAAAGGAGCGACGTAAATTGAACAAATGTGATAGAATTTCCGTGAATTCTTATAGTAACCTTAATGTAAAATGATCTAATCGGGTCTCTGTGCGCCCTAGCCTAGAAGTTTAATAGTGCATTTTATTCGCCATATCATGCGCTTTGAGATGCCGCTTAGCCGAATACGCTATCTGAAATAGGAGCGACGTAAATTGAACAAATGTGATAGAATTTCCGTGAATCCTTGTATTAAAATTAATGTAAAATGATCTAATCGGGCCTCTGTTCGCCCTACCATAGAAGTCTAATAGTGCATTTCTCTCGCCATTTCATGCGCTTTGAGATCCCGCTTAGCCCAATACCCCATCTGAAATAGGAGCGACGTAAATTGAACAAATGTGATAGAATTTCCCTGAAATCTTATATTAATCAAAATATAAAATGCTCTAATCGGGTCTCTGATTGCCCTATAATAGAAGATTAGTAGTGCATTTTTCTCGCCATTCCACGCGCTTTCAGATGCCGCCTAGCCCAGTACGCTATCTGAAATAGGAGCGACGTAACTTGAACAAATGTGATAGAATTACGCTGAATTCTTTTATTAACCGTAATATAAAATGATCTAATCGGGTCTCTGTTTGCCTTATCCTAGAAGTTTAATAGCGCATTTTACTCGCCATTTCATGCGCTTTGAGATGCCGCTTAGCCCAATACGCTATCTGGAATAGGAGTGACGTTAATTGAACAAATGTGATAGAATTTCCGTGAATTCTTATATTAACCTTAATGTAAAATGATCCAATCGGGTCTCTGTTCGCCCTACCATAGAACTCTAATAGTGCATTTCACTCGCCATTTCATGCGCTTTGAGATGCCGCTTAGCCCAATACGCTATCTGAAATAGGAGCGACGTAAGTTGAACAAAAGTGATAGAATTACGATGAATTCTTTTATTAACCATAATGTAAAATGATCTGCTCGGGTCACTGTTCGCCCTAGCCTAGAAGTTTAATAGTGCATTTTATTCGCCATTTCATGCGCTTTGAGATGCCGCTTAGCCCAATACGCTATCTGAAATTGGAGCGACGTAAATTGAACAAATGTGAGAGAATTTCGCTGAATTCTTAAATTAACCATAATATAAAATGATCTAATCGGGTCTCTGATTGCCCTATCATAGAATTTTAATAGTGCATTTTACTCGCCATTCCACGCGCTTTAAGATGCCGCCTAGCCCAGTACGCTATCTGAAATAGGAGCGACGTAAATTGAGCAAATGTGAGAGAATTTTGCTGAATTCTTAAATTAACCATAATATAAAATGATCTAATCGGGTCCCTGTTTGCCCTACCCTAGAAGTTTAATAGTGCATTTCACTCGTCACTTTATGCGCTTTGAGATGCCGCTAAGCCCAATAAGCTATCGGAAATAGGAGCGACGTAAATTGAACAAATGTGATAGAATTTCGCAGAATTCTTATGTTAACCAAAATATAAAATGATCTAATCTGGTCTCTGTTCACCATAGCCTAGAAGTTTAATAGTGCATTTTGTTCGCCATTTCATGCGCTTTGTGATGCCGCTTAGCCCAATACGCTATCTGAAATAGGAGCGACGTAAATTGAACAAATGTGATAGAATTTCCGTGAATTCTTATATTAACCTTAATGTAAAATGATCTAATCGGGTCTCTGTTCGCCCTAGCCTAGAAGTTTAATAGTGCATTTTAGTCGCCATTTCATGCGCTTTGAGATCCCGCTTAGCCCAATACGCTATCTGAAATAGGAGCGACGTAAATTGAACAAATGTGTTAGAATTTCCCTGAAATCTTATATTAATCAAAATATAAAATGATCTAATCGGGTCTCTGATTGCCCTATCATAGAAGATTAGTAGTGCATTTTACTCGCCATTCCACGCGCTTTAAGATGCCGCCTAGCCCAGTACACTATCTGAAATAGGAGCGACGTAAGTTGAACAAATGTGATAGAATTACGCTGAATTCTTAAATTAACCATAATATAAAATGATCTAATCGGGTCTCTGATTGCTCTATCATAGAAGTTTAGTAGTGCATTTTACTCGCCCTTCCACGCGCTTTAAGATGCCGCCTAGCCCAGTAGGCTATCTGAAATAGGAGCGACGTAAGATGAACAAATGTGATAGAATTACGCTGAATTCTTATATTAACCGTAATATAAAATGAACCAATCGGGTCTCCGTTTGCCTTATCCTAGAAGTTTAATAGCGCATTTTACTCGCCATTCCATGCGCTTTGAGAGGCCGCTTAGCCCAATACGCTATCTGAAATAGGAGCGACATAAATTGAACAAATGTGATAGAATTTCCGTGAAATCTTATATTAAACAAAATATAAAATGATCTAATCGGGTCTCTGATTGCCCTATCATAGAAGATTAGTAGTGCATTTTACTCGCCATTCCAGGCGCTTTAAGATGCTGCCTAGCCCAGTACGCTATCTGAAATAGGAGCGACGTAAGTTGAACAAATGTGATAGAATTACGCTGAATTCTTAAATTAACCATAATATAAAATGATCTAATCGGGTCTCTGATTGCCCTATCATAGAAGTTTAACAGTGCATTTTACTCGCCATTCCACGCGCTTTAAGATGCCGCTTAGCCCAATACGCTAACTGAAATAGGAACGACGTAAGTTGAACAAATGTGATAGAATTACGCTGAATTCTTATATTAACCAATATATAAAGTGATCTAATCGGGTCTCGGATTGCCCTATCATAGAATTTTAATTGTGCATTCTACTCGCCATTCCACCCGCTTTAAGATGCCGCCTAGCCCAGTACGCTATCTGAAATAGGAACGACGTAAGTTGAACAAATGTGATAGAATTACGCTGAATTCTTATATTAACCGTAATATAAAATGATCTAATCGGGTCTCTGTTTGCCTTATCCTAGAAGTATAATAGTGCATTATACTCGCCATTTCATGCGCTTTTAGATGCCGCTTAGCCCAGGACGCTATCTGAAATACGAACGACGTAAATTGAACAAATGTGATAGAATTTTGCTGAATTCTTAAATTAACCATAATATAAAATGACATAATCGGGACTCTGTTTGCCCTACCCTAGAAGTTTAATAGTGCATTTCACTCGTCATTTCATGCGCTTTGAGATGCCGCTAAGCCCAATAAGCTATCTGTAATAGAAGCGACGTAAATTGAACAAATGTGTTAGAATTTCGTTGAATTCTTATATTAACCAAAATATAAAATGATCTAATCGGGTCTCTGATTGCCCTATCATAGAAGTTTAATAGTGCATTTTACTCGCCATTTCATGCGCCTTCAGATGCCGTTTAGCCCAATAAGCTATCTGAAATAGGAGCGACGTAAATTGAACAAATGTGATAGAATTTCCCTGAAATCTTATATTAAACAAAATATAAAATGATCTAATCGGTTCTTTGATTGCCCTATCATAGAAGTTTAACAGTGCATTTCACTCGTCATTTCATGCGCTTTGACATGCCGCTTAGCCCAATAAGCTATCTGAAATAGGAGCGACGTAAATTGAACAAATGTGATAGAATTTCCCTGAAATCTTATATTAAACAAAATATAAAATGAGCTAATCGGGTCTCTGATTGCCCTATCATAGAAGTTTAGTAGTGCATTTTACTCGCCATTCCACGAGCTTTAAGATGCCGCCTAGCACAGTACGCTATCTGAAATAGGAGCGACGTAAGTTGAACAAATGTGATAGAATTTTGCTGAATTCTTAAATTAACCATAATATAAAATGATCTAATCGGGTCTCTGTTCGCCCTACCCTAGAAGTTTAATAGCGCATTTTACTCGCCATTTCATGCGCTTTGAGATGCCGCGTAGCCCAATACGCTATCTGAAATAGGAGCGACGTAAATTGAACAAATGTGATAGAATTTCGCTGAATTCTTATATTAACCAAAGTATAAAATGATCTAGTCTGGTCTCTGATTGCCCTATCATAGAAGTTTAGTAGTGCATTTTACTCGCCATTCCACACGCTTTAAGATGCCGCCTAGCCCAGTACGCTGTCTGAAATTGGAGCGACGTAAATTGAACAAATGTGATAGAATCTCGCTGAAGACTTATATTAACCTTAATGTAAAATGATCTAATCGGGTCTCTGTTCGCCCTACCCCAGAAGTTTAATAGTGCATTTCACTCGCCATTTCATGCGCTTTGAGATGACGCTTAACCCAATACGCTATCTGAAATAGGAGCGACGTAAGTTGAACAAATGTGACAGAATTACGCTGCATTCTTATATTCACCTTAATGTAAAATGATCTCTTCGGGTCTCTGTTCGCCCTACCCTAGAAGTATAATAGTGCATTTCACTCGTCATTTCATGCGCTTTGAGATGCCGCGTAGCCCAATACGCTATCTGAAATAGGAGCGACGTAAATTGAACAAATGTGATAGAATTTCGCTGAATTCTTATATTAACCAAAGTATAAAATGATCTAGTCTGGTCTCTGATTGCCCTATCATAGAAGTTTAGTAGTGCATTTTACTCGCCATTCCACACGCTTTAAGATGCCGCCTAGCCCAGTACGCTGTCTGAAATTGGAGCGACGTAAATTGAACAAATGTGATAGAATCTCGCTGAAGACTTATATTAACCTTAATGTAAAATGGTCTAATCGGGTCTCTCTTTGCCCTACCCTAGAAGTTTAATAGTGCATTTCACTCGTCATTTCATGCGCTTTGAGATGCCGCTAAGCACAATAAGCTATCTGGAATAGCAGCGACGTAAATTGAACAAATGTGATAGAATTACGCCGAATTCTTATATTAACCGTAATATAAAATGATCTATTCAGGTCTCTATTTGCCTTATCCTAGAAGTTTAATAGTGCATTTTACTCGCCATTCCACGCGCTTTAAGATGCCGCCTAGCCCAGTACGCTACCTGAAATAGGAGCGACGTAAGTTGAACAAATGTGATAGAATTACGCTGAATTCTTATATTAACCGTAATATAAAATGATCTAATCGGGTCTCTGTTTGCCTTATCCTAGAAGTTTGATAGTGCATTTTACTCGCCATTTCATGCGCTTTGAGATGCCGCTTAGCCCAATACGCTATCTGAAATAGGAGCGACGTAAATTGAACAAATGTGATAGAATTTTGCTGAATGCTTAAATTAACCACAATATAAAATGATCTAATCGGGTCTCTGTTTGCCCTACCCTATTAGTTTAATTGTGCATTTTACTCGCCATTTCATGCGCTTTGAGATGCCGCTTATCCCAATACGCTATCTGAAATAGGAGCGACGTAAATTGAACAAATGTGATAGAATTTTGCTGAATTCTTCAATTAACCATAATATAAAATGATCTAATCGGGTCTCTGTACGCCCTACCATAGAAATCTAATAGTGCATTTTACCCGCCATTTCATGCGCTTTGAGATGCCGCTTAGCTCAATACGCTATCTGAAATAGGAGCTACGTAAATTGAACAAATGTGATAGAATTTCCCTGAAATCTTCTATTAAACAAAATAAACAATGTTCTAATCGGGTCTCTGATTGCCCTATCATAGAAGTTTAGCAGTGCAGTTTACTCGCCATTCCACGCGCTTTAAGATGCCGCCTAGCCCAGTACGCTATCTAAATTAGGAGCGACGTAAGTTGAACAAATGTGATAGAATTACGCTGAATTCTTATATTAACCGTAATATAAAATGATCTAATCGGGTCTCTGTTTGCCCTACCCTAGAAGTTTAATAGTGCATTTTACTCGTCAATTCATGCGCTTTGAGATGCCGCTTAGCCCAATACGCTATCTGAAATAGGAGCGATGTAAATTGAACAAATGTGTTAGAATTTCGCTGAATTCTTTTATTAACCATAATGTAAAATGATCTAATCGGGTCTCTGTTCGCCCTAGCTTAGAAGTTTAATAGTGCATTGTATTCGCCATTTCATGCGCTTTGAGATGCCGCCTAGCCCAGTACGCTACCTGAAATAGGAGCGACGTAAGTTGAACAAATGTGATAGAATTACGCTGAATTCTTATATTAACCGTAATATAAAATGATCTAATCGGGTCTCTGTTTGCCTTATCTTAGAAGTTTGATAGTGCATCTCACTCGCCATTTCATGCGCTTTGACATGACGCTTAGCCCAATACGCAATCTGAAATAGGAGCGACGTAAATTGAACAAATGTGATAGAATTTCGCTGAATTCTTAAATTAACTATAATATGAAATTATCTAATCGGGTCTCTGTTTGCCCTACCCTAGAAGTTTAATAGTGCATTTTACTCGTCATTTCATGCGCTTTGAGATGCCGCTTAGCCCAATACGCTATCTGAAATAGGAGCGATGTAAATTGAACAAATGTGATAGAATTTCGCTGAATTCTTTTATTAACGATAATGTAAAATGATCTAATGGGGTCTCTGTTCGCCCTGGCCTAGAAGTTTAATAGTGCATTTCATTCACCATTTCATGCGCTTTGAGATGCCGCTTAGCCCAATACGCTATCTGAAATAGGAGCGACGTAAATTGAACAAATGTGATAGAATTTCGCTGAATTCTTTTATTAACCATAATGTAAAATGATCTAATCGGGTCTCTGTTCGCCCTAGCCTAGAAGTTTAATAGTGCATTGTATTCGCCATTTCATGCGCTTTGAGACGCCGCCTAGCCCAGTACGCTATCTGAAATAGGAGCGACGTAAGTTGAACAAATGTGATAGAATTTTGCTGAATTCTTAAATTAACCATAATATAAAATGATCTAATCGGGTCTCTGTTTGCCCTACCCTAGAAGTTTAATAGTGCATTTCACTCGTCACTTTATGCGCTTTGAGATGCCGCTAAGCCCAATAAGCTATCGGAAATAGGAGCGACGTAAATTGAACAAATGTGATAGAATTTCGCAGAATTCTTATGTTAACCAAAATATAAAATGATCTAATCTGGTCTCTGTTCACCATAGCCTAGAAGTTTAATAGTGCATTTTGTTCGCCATTTCATGCGCTTTGTGATGCCGCTTAGCCCAATACGCTATCTGAAATAGGAGCGACGTAAATTGAACAAATGTGATTGAATTTCCGTGAATTCTTATATTAACCTTAATGTAAAATGATCTAATCGGGTCTCTGTTCGCCCTAGCCTAGAAGTTTAATAGTGCATTTCACTCGTCATTTCATGCGCTTTGAGATACCGCTTAGCCCAATACGCTATCTGAAATAGGAGCGACGTAAATTGAGCAAATGTGATAGAATTTTGCTGAATTCTTATATTAACCAATATATAAAATGATCTAATCGGGTCTCTGATTGCCTTATCATAGAAGTTTAATAGTGCACTTTACTCGCCATTCCACGCGCTTTAAGATGCCGCCTAGCCCAGTACGCTATCTGAAATAGGAACGACGTAAGTTGAACAAATGTGATAGAATTACGCTGATTTCTTATATTAACCGTAATATAAAATGATCTAATCGGGTCTCTGTTTGCCTTATCCTAGAAGTATAATAGTGCATTATACTCGCCATTTCATGCGCTTTTAGATGCCGCTTAGCCCAGGACGCTATCTGAAATAGGAACGACGTAAATTGAACAAATGTGATAGAATTTCCCTGAAATCTTATATTAAACAAAATATAAAATGATCTAATCGGGTCTCTGATTGCCCTATCATAGAAGTTTAACAGTGCATTTCACTCGTCATTTCATGCGCTTTGACATGCCGCTTAGCCCAATAAGCTATCTGAAATAGGAGCGACGTAAATTGAACAAATGTGATAGAATTTCCCTGAAATCTTATATTAAACAAAATATAAAATGAGCTAATCGGGTCTCTGATTGCCCTATCATAAAAGTTGAGCAGTGCATTTTACTCGCCATTCCACGCGCTTTAAGATGGCGCCTAGCCCTGTACGCTATCTGAAATAGGAGCGACGTAAGTTGAACAAATGTGATAGAATTTCGCTGAATTCTTTTATTAACCATAATGTAAAATGATCTGCTCGGGTCTCTGTTCGCCCTAGCCTAGAAGTTTAATAGTGCATTTCACTCGTCATATCATGCGCTTTGAGATGCCGCTGAGCCCAATAAGCTACCTGTAATAGGAGCGACGTAAATTGAACGAATGTGATAGAATCTCGCTGAATACTTATATTAACCTTAATGTAAAATGATCTAATCGGGTCTCTGTTCGCCCTACCCTACAAGTTTAATAGTGCATGTCACTCGTCATTTCATGCGCTTTGAGATGACGCTTAACCCAATACGCTATCTGAAATAGGAGCGACGTAAGTTGAACAAATGTGACAGAATTACGCTGCATTCTTATATTCACCTTAATGTAAAATGATCTCTTCGGGTCTCTGTTCGCCCTACCCTAGAAGTATAATAGTGCATTTCACTCGTCATTTCATGCGCTTTGAGATGCCGCCTAGCCCAATACGCTATCTGAAATAGGAGCGACGTTAATTGAACAAATGTGATAGAATTTCGCTGAATTCTTATATTAACCAAAGTATAAAATGATCTAGTCTGGTCTCTGATTGCCCTATCATAGAAGTTTAATAGTGCATTTTACTCGCCATTCCACGCGCTTTAAGATGCCGCATGGCCCAGCACGCTATCTGAAACAGGAGCGACGTAAATTGAACAAATGTGATAGAATTTTGCTGACATCTTAAATTAACCATAATATAAAATGATCTAATCGGGTCTCGGTTGGCCCCACCCTAGAAGTTTAATAGTGCATTTTTCTCGTCACTTCATGTGCCTTCAGATGCCGCTTAGCGCAATAAGCTATCTGAAATAGGAGCGACGTAAATTGAACAAATGTGATAAAATTTCGCAGAATCCTTATGTTAACCAAAATATAAAATGATCTAATCTGGTCTCCGTTCGCCCTAGCCTAGAAGTTTAATAGTGCATTTTGTTCGCCATTTCATGCGCTTCGTGATGCCGCTTAGCCCAATACGCTATCTGAAATAGGAGCGACGTAAATTGAACAAATGTGATAGAATTTCCCTGAAATCTTATATTAAACAAAATATAAAATGATCTAATCGGGTCTCTGGTTGCCCTATCATAGAAGTTTAGTGGTGCATATTACTCGCCATTCCACGCGCTTTAACATGCCGCCTAGCCCAATACGCTATCTGAAATAGGAGCCACGTAAATTGAACAAATGTGATAGAATTTCGCTGAATTCTTATATTCACCAAAGTATAAAATGATCTAATCTGGTCACTGATTGCCCTATCATAGAAGGTTAATAGTGCATTTTACTCGCCATTCCACGCGCTTTAAGATGCCGCCTAGCCCAGTACGCTGTCTGAAATAGAAGCGACGTAAATTGCACAAGTGTGATAGAATCTCGCTGAATACTTATATTAACCTTAATGTAAAATGATGTAATCGGGTCTCTGTTCGCCCTACCCTAGAAGTTTAATAGTGCATTTCACCCGTCATTTCATGCGCTTTGAGATGACGCTTAACCCAATACGCTATCTGAAATAGGAGCGACGTAAGTTGAACAAATGTGACAGAATTACGCTGCATTCTTATATTCACCTTAATGTAAAATGATCTCTTCGGGTCTCTGTTCGCCCTACCCTAGAAGTATAATAGTGCATTTCACTCGTCATTTCATGCGCTTTGAGATGCCGCCTAGCCCAGTACGCTATCTGAAATAGGAGCGACGTAAGTTGAACAAATGTGATAGAATTTTGCTGAATTCTTAAATTAACCATAATATAAAATGATCTAATCGGGTCTCTGTTTGCCCTACCCTAGAAGTTTAATAGTGCATTTCACTCGTCACTTTATGCGCTTTGAGATGCCGCTAAGCCCATTAAGCTATCGGAAATAGGAGCGACGTAAATTGAACAAATGTGATAGAATTTCGCAGAATTCTTATGTTAACCAAAATATAAAATGATCTAATCTGGTCTCTGTTCACCATAGCCTAGAAGTTTAATAGTGCATTTTGTTCGCCATTTCATGCGCTTTGTGATGCCGCTTAGCCCAATACGCTATCTGAAATAGGAGCGACGTAAATTGAACAAATGTGATAGAATTTCCGTGAATTCTTATATTAACCTTAATGTAAAATGATCTAATCGGGTCTCTGTTCGCCCTAGCCTAGAAGTTTAATAGTGCATTTTAGTCGCCATTTCATGCGCTTTGAGATCCCGCTTAGCCCAATACGCTATCTGAAATAGGAGCGACGTAAATTGAACAAATGTGTTAGAATTTCCCTGAAATCTTATATTAATCAAAATATAAAATGATCTAATCGGGTCTCTGATTGCCCTATCATAGAAGATTAGTAGTGCATTTTACTCGCCATTCCACGCGCTTTAAGATGCCGCCTAGCCCAGTACGCTATCTGAAATAGGAGCGACGTAAGTTGAACAAATGTGATAGAATTACGCTGAATTCTTAAATTAACCATAATATAAAATGATCTAATCGGGTCTCTGATTGCTCTATCATAGAAGTTTAGTAGTGCATTTTACTCGCCCTTCCACGCGCTTTAAGATGCCGCCTAGCCCAGTACGCTATCTAAATTAGGAACGACGTAAGTTGAACAAATGTGATAGAATTACGCTGAATTCTTATATTAACCGTAATATAAAATGATCTAATCGGGTCTCTGTTTGCCTTATCCTAGAAGTATAATAGTGCATTATACTCGCCATTTCATGCGCTTTTAGATGCCGCTTAGCCCAGGACGCTATCTGAAATAGGAGCGACGTAAATTGAACAAATGTGATAGAATTTCCCTGAAATCTTATATTAAACAAAATATAAAATGATCTAATCGGGTCTCTGATTGCCCTATCATAGAAGTTTAACAGTGCACTTCACTCGTCATTTCATGCGCTTTGAGATGCCGCTTAGCCCAATAAGCTATCTGAAATAGGAGCGACGTAAATTGAACAAATGTGATAGAATTTCCCTGAAATCTTATATTAAACAAAATATAAAATGAGCTAATCGGGTCTCTGATTGCCCTATCATAAAAGTTGAGCAGTGCATTTTACTCGCCATTCCACGCGCTTTAAGATGGCGCCTAGCCCTGTACGCTATCTGAAATAGGAGCGACGTAAGTTGAACAAATGTGATAGAATTTCGCTGAATTCTTTTATTAACCAAAATATAAAATGATCTAATCGGGTCTCTGATTGCCCTAACATAGAAGTTTAATAGTGCATTTTACTCGCCATTTCATGCGCCTTCAGATGCCGCTTAGCCCAATATGCTATCTGAAATAGGAGCGACGTAAATTGAACAAATGTGATAGAATTTCCCTGAAATCTTATATTAAACAAAATATAAAATGATCTAATCGGGTCTCTGATTGCCCTATCATAGAAGTTTAACAGTGCATTTCACTCGTCATTTCATGCGCTTTGACATGCCGCTTAGCCCAATAAGCTATCTGAAATAGGAGCGACGTAAATTGAACAAATGTGATAGAATTTCCCTGAAATCTTATATTAAACAAAATATAAAATGAGCTAATCGGGTCTCTGATTGCCCTATCATAGAAGTTTAGTAGTGCATTTTACTCTCCATTCCACGCGCTTTAAGATGCCGCCTAGCCCAGTACGCTATCTGAAATAGGAGCGACGTAAGTTGAACAAATGTGATAGAATTTCGCAGAATTCTTATATTAACCAAAATATAAAATGATCTAATCTGGTCTCTGTTCGCCCTAGCCTAGAAGTTTAATAGTGCATTTTGTTCGCCATTTCATGCGCTTTGAGATGCCACTAAGCCCAATAATCTGTCTGAAATAGGAGCGACGTAAATTGAACAAATGTGATAGAATTTCGCTGAATTCTTATATTAAACAAAATATAAAATGATCTAATCGGGTCTCTGTTTGCCCTACCCTAGAAGTTTAATCGTGCATGTTACACGCCATTTCATGCGCTTTGAGGTGCCGCTTAGCCCAATAGGCTATCTGAAATAGGAGCGACGTAAATTTAACAAATGTGATAGAATTTCGCTGAATTCTTATATTAACCAAGGTATAAAATGATCTAGTCTGGTCTCTGCTTGCCCTATCATAGAAGGTTAATAGTGCATTTTACTCGCCATTCCACACGCCTTAAGCTGCCGCCTAGCCCAGTACGCTGTCTGAAATAGGAGCGACGTGCATTGAACAAATGTGATGGAATTTCGCTGAATTCTTAAATTAACCATAATATAAAATAACCTAATCGGGTCTCTGTTTGCCCTACCCTAGAAGTTTAATAGTGCATTTCACTCGTCATTTCATGCGCTTTGAGATGCCGCTAAGCCCAATAAGCTATCTGTAATAGAAGCGACGTAAATTGAACAAATGTGATAGAATTTCGCTGAATTCTTAAATTAACCATAATATAAAATGATCTAATCGGGTCCCTGTTTGCCCTACCCTAGAAGTTTAATAGTGCATTTCACTCGTCATTTCATGCGCTTTGAGATGCCGCTTAGCCCAATACGCTATCTGAAATAGGAGCGACGTAAATTGAACAAATGTGATAGAATTTCGCTGAATTCTTATATTAACCAAAGTATATAATGATCTAATGTGGTCTCTGATTGCCCTATCATAGAAGGTTAATAGTGCATTTTACTCGCCATTCCACGCGCTTTAAGATGCCGCCTAGCTCAGTACGCTGTCTGAAATAGAAGCGACGTAACTTGAACAAGTGTGATAGAATCTCGCTGAATACTTATATTAACCTTAATGTAAAATGATCTAATCGGGTCTCTGTTCGCCCTATCCTAGACGTTTAATAGCGCATTTTATTCGCCATTTCATGCGCCTTGAGATGCCGCTTGGCACAATACGCTATCTGAAATAGGAGCGACGTAAATTGAACAAATGTGAAAGAATTTCCCTGAAATCTTATATTCAACAAAATATAAAATGATCTAATCGGGTCTCTGATTGCCCTATCATAGAAGTTTAGCAGTGCATTTTACTCGCCATTCCACGCGCTTTAAGATGCCGCCTAGCCCAGTACGCTATCTAAATTAGGAACGACGTAAGTTGAACAAATGTGATAGAATTACGCTGAATTCTTATATTAACCGTAATATAAAATAATCTAATCGGGTCTCTGTTTGCCTTATCCTAGAAGTTTAGTATTGCATTTTACTCGCCATTTCATGCGCTTTGAGATACCGCTTAGCCCAATACGCTATCTGAAATAGGAGCGACGCAAATTGAGCAAATGTGATAGAATTTTGCTGAATTCTTATATTAACCAATATATAAAGTGATCTAATCGGGTCTCTGATTGCCCTATCATAGAATTTTAATTGTGCATTCTACTCGCCATTCCACCCGCTTTAAGATGCCGCCTAGCCCAGTACGCTATCTGAAATAGGAACGACGTAAGTTGAACAAATGTGATAGAATTACGCTGAATTCTTATATTAACCGTAATATAAAATGATCTAATCGGGTCTCTGTTTGCCTTATCCTAGAAGTATAATAGTGCATTATACTCGCCATTTCATGCGCTTTTAGATGCCGCTTAGCCCAGGACGCTATCTGAAATACGAACGACGTAAATTGAACAAATGTGATAGAATTTTGCTGAATTCTTAAATTAACCATAATATAAAATGACATAATCTGGACTCTGTTTGCCCTACCCTAGAAGTTTAATAGTGCATTTCACTCGTCATTTCATGCGCTTTGAGATGCCGCTAAGCCCAATAAGCTATCTGTAATAGAAGCGACGTAAATTGAACAAATGTGTTAGAATTTCGTTGAATTCTTATATTAACCAAAATATAAAATGATCTAATCGGGTCTCTGATTGCCCTATCATAGAAGTTTAATAGTGCATTTTACTCGCCATTTCATGCGCCTTCAGATGCCGTTTAGCCCAATAAGCTATCTGAAATAGGAGCGACGTAAATTGAACAAATGTGATAGAATTTCCCTGAAATCTTATATTAAACAAAATATAAAATGATCTAATCGGTTCTTTGATTGCCCTATCATAGAAGTTTAACAGTGCATTTCACTCGTCATTTCATGCGCTTTGACATGCCGCTTAGCCCAATAAGCTATCTGAAATAGGAGCGACGTAAATTGAACAAATGTGATAGAATTTCCCTGAAATCTTATATTAAACAAAATATAAAATGAGCTAATCGGGTCTCTGATTGCCCTATCATAGAAGTTTAGTAGTGCATTTTACTCGCCATTCCACGAGCTTTAAGATGCCGCCTAGCACAGTACGCTATCTGAAATAGGAGCGACGTAAGTTGAACAAATGTGATAGAATTTTGCTGAATTCTTAAATTAACCATAATATAAAATGATCTAATCGGGTCTCTGTTCGCCCTACCGTAGAAGTTTAATAGTGCATTTTACTCGCCATTTCATGCGCTTTGAGATGCCGCGTAGCCCAATACGCTATCTGAAATAGGAGCGACGTAAATTGAACAAATGTGATAGAATTTCGCTGAATTCTTATATTAATCAAAGTATAAAATGATCTAGTCTGGTCTCTGATTGCCCTATCATAGAAGTTTAGTAGTGCATTTTACTCGCCATTCCACACGCTTTAAGATGCCGCCTAGCCCAGTACGCTGTCTGAAATTGGAGCGACGTAAATTGAACAAATGTGATAGAATCTCGCTGAAGACTTATATTAACCTTAATGTAAAATGATCTAATCGGGTCTCTGTTCGCCCTACCCCAGAAGTTTAATAGTGCATTTCACTCGCCATTTCATGCTCTTTGAGATGACGCTTAACCCAATACGCTATCTGAAATAGGAGCGACGTAAGTTGAAGAAATGTGACAGAATTACGCTGCATTCTTATATTCACCTTAATGTAAAATGATCTCTTCGGGTCTCTGTTCGCCCTACCCTAGAAGTATAATAGAGCATTTCACTCGTCATTTCATGCGCTTTGAGATGCCGCGTAGCCCAATACGCTATCTGAAATAGGAGCGACGTAAATTGAACAAATGTGATAGAATTTCGCTGAATTCTTATATTAACCAAAGTATAAAATGATCTAGTCTGGTCTCTGATTGCCCTATCATAGAAGTTTAGTAGTGCATTTTACTCGCCATTCCACACGCTTTAAGATGCCGCCTAGCCCAGTACGCTGTCTGAAATTGGAGCGACGTAAATTGAACAAATGTGATAGAATCTCGCTGAAGACTTATATTAACCTTAATGTAAAATGATCTAATCGGGTCTCTGTTCGCCCTACCCTAGAAGTTTAATAGTGCATTTTACTCGCCATTTCATGCGCATTGAGATGCCGCTAAGCACAATACGCTATCTGAAATAGGAGCGACGTAAATTGAACAAATGTGATAGAATTTCGCTGAATCCTTAAATTAACCATAATATCAAATGATCTAATCGGGTCTCTCTTTGCCCTACCCAAGAAGTTTAATAGTGTATTTCACTCGTCATTTCATGCGCTTTGAGACGCCGCTTCGCCCAATAAGCTATTTGAAATAGGAGCGACGTAAATTGAACAAATGTGATAGGATTTCGCTGAATTCTTAAAGTAACCTTAATATAAAATGATCTAATCGGGTCTCTGGTTTCCCTACCATAGAAGTTTAATAGTGCATTTTACTCGCCATTCCACGCGCCTTAAGATGCCGTCTGGCACAGTACGCTATCTGAAATAGGAGCGACGTAAATTGAACTAATGTGATAGAATTTCGCTGAACTCTTAAAGTAACCTTAATATAAAATGATCTAATCGGGTCTCTGTTTGCCCTACCCTAGAAGTTTATTAGTGCATTTCACTCGTCATTTCATGCGCTTTGAGATGCCGCTAAGCACAATAAGCTATCTGGAATAGCAGCGACGTAAATTGAACAAATGTGAAAGAATTACGCCGCATTCTTATATTAACCGTAATATAAAATGATCTAATCGGGTCTCTGTTTGCCTTATCCTAGAAGTTTAATAGTGCATTTTACTCGCCATTCCACGCGCCTTAAGATGCCGTCTGGCACAGTACGCTATCTGAAATAGGAGCGACGTAAATTGAACAAATGTGATAGAATTTCGCTGAATTCTTATATTAAACAAAATATAAAATGATTTAATCGGGTCTCTGATTACCCTATCATAGAAGTTTAGTAGTGCATTCTACTCGCCACTCCACGCGCTTTAAGATGCCGCCTAGCCTAGTACGCTATGTGAAATAGGAGCGACGTAAATTGAACAAATGTGATAGAATTTCGCTCAATTCTTAAATTAACCATAATAGAAAATGATCTAATCGGGTCTCTGTTTGCCCTACCCTAGAACTTTAATAGTGCATTTTACTCGTCATTTCATGCGCTTTGAGATGCCGCTTAGCCTAATACGCTATCTGAAATAGGAGCGATATAAGTTGAACAAATGTGATAGAATTTCGCTGAATTCTTTTATTAAACATAATGTAAAATGATCTAATCGGATCTCTGTTCGCCCTAGCCTAGAACTTTAATAGTGCATTTTATTCGCCATTTCATACGCTTTGAGATGCCGCTTTGCCGAATACGCTATCTGAAATAGGAGCGACGTAAATTACACAAATGTGATAGAATTTCACTGAATTCTTATATTAACCTTAGTGTAAAATGATCTAATCGGGTCTCTGTTCGCCCTACCATAGAATTCTAATAGTGCATTTCACTCGCCATTTCATGCGCTTTGAGATGCCGCTTAGCACAATACGCTATCTGAAATAGGAGCGACGTAAATTGAACAAATCTGATAGAATTACGCTGAATTCTTATATTAACCGTAATATAAAATGATCTAATCGGGTCTCTGTTTGCCTTATCCTAGAAGTTTAATAGTGCATTTTACTCGCCATTTCATGCGCTTTGAGATGCCGCTTAGCCCAATACGCTATCTGAAATAGGGGCGACGTAAATTGAACAAATGTGATAGAATTTCCCTGAAATATTATATTAAACAACATATAAAATGGTCTAATCGGGTCTCTGATTGCCTTATCCTAGAGGTTTAGTATTGCATTTTACTCGCCATTTCATGCGCTTTGAGATACCGCTTAGCCCAATACGCTATCTGAAATAGGAGCGACGTAAATTGAACAAATGTGATAGAATTTCGCTGAATTCTTAAATTAACTATAATATAAAATGATCTAATCGGGTCACTGATTGCCCTACCCTAGAAGTTTAATAGTGCATTTTGCTCGCCATTTCATGCGCTTTGAGATGCCGCTTAGCCCAATACGCTATCTGAAATATGAGCGACGTAAATTGAACAAATGTGATAGAATTTCGCTGAATTCTTATATTAACCAAAATATAAAATGATCTAACCGGGTCTCTGTTTGCCTTATCCTAGAAGTTTAGCATTGCATTTTACTCGCCATTTCATGCGCTTTGAGATGCCGCTTAGCCCTATACGCAATCTGAAATAGGAGCGACGTAAATTGAACAAATGTGATAGAATTTCGCTGAATTCTTATATTAACTACAATATAAAATGATTTAATCGGGTCTCTGATTGCCCTATCATAGAAGATTAATAGTGCATTTTACTTGCCATTCCACGCGCTTTAAGATGCCGCCTAGCCCAGTTCGCTATCTGAAATACGAGCGACGTAAATTGAACAAGTGTGATAGAATTTTGCTGAATTCTTAAATTAACCGTAATATAAAATGATCTAATCGGGTCTCTGTTTGCCCTAGCCTAGAAGTTTACGAGTGCATTTTATTCGCCATTTCATGCGCTTTGAGATGCCGCTTAGCCGAATACGCTATCTAAATTAGGACGAACGTAAATTGAACAAATGTGATACAAATTCCCTGAAATCTGATATTAAACAAAATATAAAATGATCTAATCGGGTCTCTGATTGCCCTATCATAGAAGTTTAGCAGTGCATTTCACTCGCCATTCCACGCGCTTTAAGATGCCGCCTAGCCCAGTACGCTATCTAAATTAGGAGCGACGTAAGTTGAACAAACGAGATAGAATTTCGCTCAATTCTTAAATTAACCATAATATAAAATGATCT
This sequence comes from Macropis europaea, assembly GCA_916610135.2. Taxonomy (NCBI): domain Eukaryota; kingdom Metazoa; phylum Arthropoda; class Insecta; order Hymenoptera; family Melittidae; genus Macropis; species Macropis europaea. Next base: position 59,951 of record CAKAJE020000949.1, on the reverse strand, counting down.
AATCGGGTCTCTGTTTGCCCTACCCTAGAACTTTAATAGTGCATTTTATTCGCTATTTCATACGCTTTGAGATGCCGCTTTGCCCAATACGCTATCTGAAATAGGAGCGACGTAAATTAAACAAATGTGATAGAATTTCACTGAATTCTTATATTAACCAAAATATAAAATGATTTAATCGGGTCTCTGTTTGCCTTATCCTAGAAGTTTAATCGTGCATTTCACTCGTCATTTCATGCGCTTTGAGATGCCGCTAAGCACAATAAGCTATCTGGAATAGCAGCGACGTAAATTGAACAAATGTGATAGAATTACGCCGAATTCTTATATTAACCGTAATATAAATGATCTATTCAGGTCTCTATTTGCCTTATCCTAGAAGTTTAATAGTGCATTTTACTCGCCATTCCACGCGCTTTAAGATGCCGCCTAGCCCAGTACGCTACCTGAAATAGGAGCGACGTAAGTTGAACAAATGTGATAGAATTACGCTGAATTCTTATATTAACCGTAATATAAAATGATCTAATCGGGTCTCTGTTTGCCTTATCCTAGAAGTTTGATAGTGCATTTTACTCGTCATTTCATGCGCTTTGAGATGCCGCTTAGCCCAATACGCTATCTGAAATAGGAGCGATGTAAATTGAACAAATGTGATAGAATTTCGCTGAATTCTTTTATTAACGATAATGTAAAATGATCTAATCGGGTCTCTGTTCGCCCTGGCCTAGAAGTTTAATAGTGCATTTCATTCACCATTTCATGCGCTTTGAGATGCCGCTTAGCCCAATACGCTATCTGAAATAGGAGCGACGTAAATTGAACAAATGTGATAGAATTTCGCTGAATTCTTTTATTAACCATAATGTAAAATGATCTAATCGGGTCTCTGTTCGCCCTAGCCTAGAAGTTTAATAGTGCATTGTATTCGCCATTTCATGCGCTTTGAGATGCCGCGTAGCCCAATACGCTGTCTGAAATAGGAGCGACGTAAATTGAACAAATGTGATAGAATTTCGCTGAATACTTATATTAACCAAAATATAAAATGATCTAATCGGGTCTCTGATTGCCCTATCATAGAAGTTTAGTGGTGCAGTTTACTCGCCATTCCACGCGCTTTAAGATGCCGCGTAGCCCAATACGCTGTCTGAAATAGGAGCGACGTAAATTGAACAAATGTGATAGAATTTCCCTGAAATCTTATATTGAACAAAATATGAAATGATCTAATCGGGTCTCTGATTGCCCTATCATAGAAGCTTAGAAGTGCATTTTACTAGCCATTCCACGCGCTTTAAGATGCCGCCTAGCCCAGTATGCTATCTGAAATAGGAACGACGTAAATTGAACAAATGTGATAGAATTTTGCTGAATTCTTATGTTAACCTTAACGTAAAATGATCTAATCGGGTCTCTGTTTGCCCTACCCTAGAAGTTTAATAGTGTATTTTACTCGCCATTTCATGCGCTTTGAGATGCCGCCTAGCCCAGTACGCTATCTGAAATAGGAGCGACGTTAGTTGAACAAATGTGATAGAATTACGCTGAATTCTTATATTAATCATAATATAAAATGATCTAATCGGGTCTCTGTTTGCCTTACCCTAGAAGTTTAATGTGCATTTTACTCGCCATTTCATGCGCTTTGAGATGCCGCGTAGCCCAATACGCTATCTGAAATAGGAGAGACGTAAATTGAACAAATGTGATAGAATTTCGCTGAATTCTTAAATTAACTATAATATAAAATGATCTAATCGGGTCTCTGTTTGCCTTACCCTAGAAGTTTAATAGTGCATTGTACTCGCCATTTCATGCGCTTTGAGATGCCGCGTAGCCCAATACGCTATCTGAAATAGGAGCGATGTAAATTGAACAAATGTGATAGAATTTCGCTGAATACTTTTATTAACCATACTGTAAAATGATCTAATCGGGTCTCTGTTCGCCCTAGCCTAGAAGTTTAATAGTGATTTTATTCGCCATTTCATGCGCTTTGAGATGCCGCTTAGCGCAATACGCTATCTGAAATAGGAGCGACGTAAATTGAACAAATGTGATAGAATTTCCCTGAACTCTTATATTAAACAAAATATAAAATGATCTAATCGGGTCTCTGATTGCCCTATCATAGAAGTTTAGTGGTGCATTTTACTCGCCATTCCACGCGCTTTAAGATGCCGCCTAGCCCAGTACGCTATCTGAAATAGGAGCGACGTAAGTTGAACAAATGTGATAGAATTTCGCTGAATTCTTATATTACCTGTAATATAAAATGATCTAATCGGGTCTCTGTTTGAATTATCCTAGAAGTGTGATAGTGTATTTTACTCGCCATTTCATGCGCTTTGAGATGCCGCCTAGCCCAGTACGCTATCTGAAATAGGAGCGACGTTAGTTGAACAAATGTGATAGAATTACGCTGAATTCTTATATTAATCATAATATAAAATGATCTAATCGGGTCTCTGTTTGCCTTACCCTAGAAGTTTAATAGTGCATTTTACTCGCCATTCCACGCGCATTAAGATGCCGCCTAGCCCAGTACGCTATCTGAAATAGGAGCGACGTAAATTGAACAAATCTGATAGAATTTCCCTGAATTCTTACATTAACCTTAATGTAAAATGATCTGATCGGGTCTCTGTTCGCCCTACCCTGGAAGTTTAATAGTGCATTTCACTCGCCATTTCATGCGCTTTGAGATGCCGCGTAGCCCAATACGCTATCTGAAATAGGAGCGACGTAAGTTGAACAAATGTGATAGAATTTCGCTGAATTCTTTTATTAACCATAATGTAAAATGATCTAATCGGTTCTCTGTTCGCCCTAGCCTACAAGTTTAATAGTGCATTTTATTCGCCATTTCATGCACTTTGAGATGCCTCGTAGCCTAATACGCTATCTGAAATAGGAGCGACGTAAATTGAACAAATGTGATAGAATTTCCCTGAAATCTTATATTGAACAAAATATAAAATGATCTTATCGGGTCTCTGATTGCCCTATCATAGAAGCTTAGTAGTGCATTTTACTAGCCATTCCACGCGCTTTAAGATGCCGCCTAGCCCAGTATGCTATCTGAAATAGGAACGACGTAAATTGAACAAATGTGATAGAATTTCGCTGAATTCTTTTATTAACCAAAATGTAAAATGATCTAATCGGGTCTCTGTTCGCCCTAGTCTAGAAGTTAAATTGTGCATTTTAGTCGCCATTTCATGCGCTTTGAGATGCCGAGTAGCCCAATACGCTATCTGAAATAGGAGCGACGTAAGTTGAACAAATGTGATAGAATTACGCTGAATTCTTATATTAACCGTAATATAAAATGATCTAATCGGGTCTCTATTTGCCTTATCCTAGAAGTTTAATAGCGCATTTTACTCGCCATTTCATGCGCTTTGAGATGCCGCATAGCCCAATACGCTATCTGAAATACGAGCGACGTAAATTGAACAAATGTGATAGAACTTCGCTGAATTCTTAAATTAACCATAATATAAAATGATTTAATCGGGTCTCTTTTTTCCCTACCCTAGAAGTTTAATAGTGCATTTCACTTGACATTTCATGCGCTTTGAAATGCTGCTTAGCCCAATACGCTATCTGAAATAGGAGCGACGTAAATTGAACAAATGTGATAGAACTTCGCTGAATTCTTAAATTAACCATAATATAAAATGATTTAATCGGGTCTTTGTTTGCCCTAGCCTAGAAGTTTAATAGCGCATTTTACTCGACATTTCATGCGCTTTGAGATGCCGCTTAGCCCAATACGCTATCTGAAATATTAGCGACGTAAATTGAACAAATGTGACAGAATTTCCGTGAATTCTTATATTAACCTTAATGTACAATGATCCAATCGGGTCTCTGTTCGCCCTACCATAGAAGTCTAATAGTTCATTTCACTCGCCATTTCTTGCGCTTTGAGATGCCGCTTAGCCCAATACGCTATGTGAATAGGAGCGACGTAAGTTGAACAAATGTGATAGAATTTCATTGAATTCTTAAATTAACCAAAATATAAAATGATCTCATCGGGTCTCTGTTTGCCCTACCCTAGAAGTTTAATAGTGCATTTTACTCGCCATTCCACGCGCTTTAAGATGCCGCATAGCCCAGTACGCTATATGAAATAGGAGCGACGTAAATTGAACACATGTGATAGAATTTTGCTGAATTCTTAAATTAACCATAATATAAAATGATCTAATCGGGTCTCTTTTTTCCCTACCCTAGAAGTTTCATAGTGCATTCTACTTGCCATTTCATGCGCTTTGAGATGCCGCTTAGCCCAATACGCTATCTGAAATAGGAGCGACGTAAGTTGAACAAATGTGATAGAATTTCGCCGAATTCTTTTATTAACCATAATGTAAAATGATCTAATCGGGTCTCTGTTTGCCCTACCCTAGAAGTTTAATAGTGCATTTCACTCGTCATTTCATGCGCTTTGAAATGCTGCTTAGCCCAATACGCTATCTGAAATAGGAGCGACGTAAATTGAACAAATGTGATAGAACTTCGCTGAATTCGTAAATTAACCATAATATAAAATGATTTAATCGGGTCTTTGTTTGCCCTAGCCTAGAAGTTTAATAGCTCATTTTACTCGCCATTTCATGCGCTTTCAGATGCCGCTTAGCCCAATACGCTATCTGAAATAGGAGCGACGTAAATTGAACAAATGTGATAGAATTTCGCTGAATTCTTAAATTAACCATAATATAAAATGATCTTATCGGGTCTCTGTTTGCCCTACTCTAGAAGTTTGATAGTGCATTTTACTCGCCATTTCATGCGCTTTGAGATGCCGCTTAGCCGAATACGCTAACTGAAATAGGGGCGACGTAAATTGTACAAATGTGATAGAATTTTGCTGAATTCTTAAATTAACCATAATATAAAATGATCTAATCGGGTCTCTGTTCGCCCCACCCTAGAAGCTTAATAGTGCATTTCACTCGCCATTTCATACGCTTTGAGATGCCGCTTAGCCCAATATGCTATCTGAAATAGGAGCGACGTAAATTGAACAAATGTGATAGAATCTCGCTGAATTCTTTTATTAACCATAATGTAAAATGATCTGATCGGGGCTCTGTTCGCCCTAGCCTAGAAGTTTAATAGTGCATTGTATTCGCCATTTCATGCGCTTTGAGATGCCGCTTAGCCGAATTCGCTATCTGGAATAGGAGCGACGTAAATTGAACAAATGTGATAAAATTTCCCTGAAATCTTATATTAAACAAAATATAAAATGATCAAATCGGGTCTCTGATTGCCCTATCATAGAAGTTTAATAGTGCATTTCACTCGTCATTTCATGCGCTTTGAGATGCAGCTAAGCCCAATAAGCTATCTGTAATAGGAGCGACGTAAATGGAACAAATGTGATAGAATTTCGCTGAATTCTTATATTAACCATCATATAAAATGATCTAATCGGGTCTCTGATTGCCCTATCATAGAAGTTTAATAGTGCATTATACTCGCCATTTCATGCGCTTTTAGGTGCCGCATAGCCCAGTACGCTATCTGAAATAGGAGCGACGTAAATTGAACAAATGTGATAGAATTTCCGTGAATCCTTATATTAACCTTAACGTAAAATGATCTAATCGGGTCTCTGTTCGCCCTACCATAGAAGTCTAATGGTGCATTTCACTCGTCATTTCATGCGCTTTGAGATGCCGCCTAGCCCAGTACGCTATCTGAAATAGGAGCGACGTAAATTAAACAAATGTGATAGAATTTCCGTGAATCCTTATATTAACCTTAAGGTAAAATGATCTAATCGGGTCTCTGTTCGCCCTACCATAGAAGTCTAATGGTGCATTTCACTCGTCATTTCATGCGCTTTGAGATGCCGCCTAGCCCAGTACGCTATCTGAAATAGGAGCGACGTAAATTGAACAAATGTGATAGAATTTCAGTGAATCCTTATATTAACCTTAATGTAAAATCATCTAATCGGGTCTCTGTTCGCCCTACCATAGAAGTCTAATGGTGCATTTCACTCGCCATTTCATGTGCTTTGAGATGCCGCTTAGCCCAATACGCTATCTGAAATATGAGCGACGTAAATTGAACAAATGTGATAGAATTTCCCTGAAATCTTATATTAAACAAAATATAAAATGATCTAATCGGGTCTCTGATTGCTCTATCATAGAAGTTTAGTAGTGCATTTTACTCGACCTTCCACGCGCTTTAAGATGCCGCCTAGCCCAGTACGCTATCTGAAATAGGAGCGACGTAAGATGAACAAATGTGATAGAATTACGCTGAATTCTTATATTAACCGTAATATAAAATGATCTAATCGGGTCTCTGTTTGCCTTATCCTAGAAGTTTAATAGCGCATTTTACTCGCCATTTCATGCGCTTTGAGATGGCGCTTAGCCCAATACGCTATTTGGAATAGGAGCGACGTAAATTGAACAAATGTGATAGAATTTCCGTGAATTCTTATATTAACCTTAATGTAAAATGATCCAATCGGGTCTCTGTTCGCCCTACCATAGAAGTCTAATAGTGCATTTCACTCGCCATTTCATGCGCTTTGAGATGCCGCTTAGCCCAATACGCTATCTGAAATAGGAGCGACGTAAATTGAACAAATGTGATAGAATTTTGCTGAATTCTTAAATTAACCATAATATAAAATGATCTAATCGGGTCTCTGATTGCCCTATCATAGAATTTTAATAGTGCATTTTACTCGCCATTCCACGCGCTTTAAGATGCCGCCTACCCCAGTACGCTATCTGAAATAGGAGCGACGTAAATTGAACAAATGTGATAGAATTTTGCTGAATTCTTAAATTAACCATAATATAAAATGATCTAATCGGGTCTCTTTTTGCCCGTCCCTAGAAATTTCATAGTGCATTTTACTCGCCATTTCATGCGCTCTGAGATGCCGCTTAGCTCAATACGCTATCTGAAATAGGAGCGACGTAAGTTGAACAAATGTGATAGAATTTCGCTGAATTCTTTTATGAACCATAATGTAAAATGATCTAATCGGGTCTCTGTTCGCCATAGCCTAGAAGTTCAATAGCGCATTTTATTCGCCATTTCATGAGCTTTGAGATGCCGCTTAGCTCAATACGCTATCTGAAATAGGAGCGACGTAAATTGAACAAATGTGATAGAATTTTCCTGAATTCTTAAATTAACCATAATATGAAATGATCTATTCGGGTCTCTGTTTGTCCTACCCTAGAAGTTTAATAGTGCATTTTACTCGCCATTTCATGCGCTTTGAGATGCCGCATAGCCCAATACGCTATCTGAAATAGGAGCGACGTAAATTGAACAAATGTGATAGAATTTCCGTGAATCCTGATATTAACCTTAATGTAAAATGATCTAATCGGGTCTCTGTTCGCCCTACCATAGAAGTCAAATGGTGCATTTCACTCGTCATTTCATGCGCTTTGAGATGCCGCCTAGCCCAGTACGCTATCTGAAATAGGAGCGACGTAAATTGAACAAATGTGATAGAATTTCCGTGAATCCTGATATTAACCTTAATGTAAAATGATCTAATCGGGTCTCTGTTCGCCCTACCATAGAAGTCAAATGGTGCATTTCACTCGTCATTTCATGCGCTTTGAGATGCCGCCTAGCCCAGTACGCTATCTGAAATAGGAGCGACGTAAGTTGAACAAATGTGATAGAATTTCGCTGAATTCTTTTATTAACCATAATGTAAAATGATCTAATCGGTTCTCTGTTCGCCCTAGCCTACAAGTTTAATAGTGCATTTTATTCGCCATTTCATGCACTTTGAGATGCCTCGTAGCCTAATACGCTATCTGAAATAGGAGCGACGTAAATTGAACAAATGTGATAGAATTTCCCTGAAATCTTATATTGAACAAAATATAAAATGATCTTATCGGGTCTCTGATTGCCCTATCATAGAAGCTTAGTAGTGCATTTTACTAGCCATTCCACGCGCTTTAAGATGCCGCCTAGCCCAGTATGCTATCTGAAATAGGAACGACGTAAATTGAACAAATGTGATAGAATTTCGCTGAATTCTTTTATTAACCAAAATGTAAAATGATCTAATCGGGTCTCTGTTCGCCCTAGTCTAGAAGTTAAATTGTGCATTTTAGTCGCCATTTCATGCGCTTTGAGATGCCGAGTAGCCCAATACGCTATCTGAAATAGGAGCGACGTAAGTTGAACAAATGTGATAGAATTACGCTGAATTCTTATATTAACCGTAATATAAAATGATCTAATCGGGTCTCTATTTGCCTTATCCTAGAAGTTTAATAGCGCATTTTACTCGCCATTTCATGCGCTTTGAGATGCCGCATAGCCCAATACGCTATCTGAAATACGAGCGACGTAAATTGAACGAATGTGATAGAACTTCGCTGAATTCTTAAATTAACCATAATATAAAATGATTTAATCGGGTCTCTTTTTTCCCTACCCTAGAAGTTTAATAGTGCATTTCGCTTGACATTTCATGCGCTTTGAAATGCTGCTTAGCCCAATACGCTATCTGAAATAGGAGCGACGTAAATTGAACAAATGTGATAGAACTTCGCTGAATTCTTAAATTAACCATAATATAAAATGATTTAATCGGGTCTTTGTTTGCCCTAGCCTAGAAGTTTAATAGCGCATTTTACTCGACATTTCATGCGCTTTGAGATGCCGCTTAGCCCAATACGCTATCTGAAATATTAGCGACGTAAATTGAACAAATGTGACAGAATTTCCGTGAATTCTTATATTAACCTTAATGTACAATGATCCAATCGGGTCTCTGTTCGCCCTACCATAGAAGTCTAATAGTTCATTTCACTCGCCATTTCTTGCGCTTTGAGATGCCGCTTAGCCCAATACGCTATGTGAATAGGAGCGACGTAAGTTGAACAAATGTGATAGAATTTCATTGAATTCTTAAATTAACCAAAATATAAAATGATCTCATCGGGTCTCTGTTTGCCATACCCTAGAAGTTTAATAGTGCATTTTACTCGCCATTCCACGCGCTTTAAGATGCCGCCTAGCCCAGTACGCTATATGAAATAGGAGCGACGTAAATTGAACACATGTGATAGAATTTTGCTGAATTCTTAAATTAACCATAATATAAAATGATCTAATCGGGTCTCTTTTTTCCCTACCCTAGAAGTTTCATAGTGCATTCTACTTGCCATTTCATGCGCTTTGAGATGCCGCTTAGCCCAATACGCTATCTGAAATAGGAGCGACGTAAGTTGAACAAATGTGATAGAATTTCGCCGAATTCTTTTATTAACCATAATGTAAAATGATCTAATCGGGTCTCTGTTTGCCCTACCCTAGAAGTTTAATAGTGCATTTCACTCGTCATTTCATGCGCTTTGAAATGCTGCTTAGCCCAATACGCTATCTGAAATAGGAGCGACGTAAATTGAACAAATGTGATAGAACTTCGCTGAATTCGTAAATTAACCATAATATAAAATGATTTAATCGGGTCTTTGTTTGCCCTAGCCTAGAAGTTTAATAGCTCATTTTACTCGCCATTTCATGCGCTTTCAGATGCCGCTTAGCCCAATACGCTATCTGAAATAGGAGCGACGTAAATTGAACAAATGTGATAGAATTTCGCTGAATTCTTAAATTAACCATAATATAAAATGATCTTATCGGGTCTCTGTTTGCCCTACTCTAGAAGTTTGATATTGCATTTTACTCGCCATTTCATGCGCTTTGAGATGCCGCTTAGCCGAATACGCTAACTGAAATAGGAGCGACGTAAATTGTACAAATGTGATAGAATTTTGCTGAATTCTTAAATTAACCATAATATAAAATGATCTAATCGGGTCTCTGTTCGCCCCACCCTAGAAGCTTAATAGTGCATTTCACTCGCCATTTCATGCGCTTTGAGATGCCGCTTAGCCCAATATGCTATCTGAAATAGGAGCGACGTAAATTGAACAAATGTGATAGAATCTCGCTGAATTCTTTTATTAACCATAATGTAAAATGATCTGATCGGGGCTCTGTTCGCCCTAGCCTAGAAGTTTAATAGTGCATTGTATTCGCCATTTCATGCGCTTTGAGATGCCGCTTAGCCGAATTCGCTATCTGGAATAGGAGCGACGTAAATTGAACAAATGTGATAAAATTTCCCTGAAATCTTATATTAAACAAAATATAAAATGATCAAATCGGGTCTCTGATTGCCCTATCATAGAAGTTTAATAGTGCATTTCACTCGTCATTTCATGCGCTTTGAGATGCAGCTAAGCCCAATAAGCTATCTGTAATAGGAGCGACGTAAATGGAACAAATGTGATAGAATTTCGCTGAATTCTTATATTAACCATCATATAAAATGATCTAATCGGGTCTCTGATTGCCCTATCATAGAAGTTTAATAGTGCATTATACTCGCCATTTCATGCGCTTTTAGGTGCCGCATAGCCCAGTACGCTATCTGAAATAGGAGCGACGTAAATTGAACAAATGTGATAGAATTTCCGTGAATCCTTATATTAACCTTAACGTAAAATGATCTAATCGGGTCTCTGTTCGCCCTACCCTAGAAGTTTAATAGTGCATTTCACTCGTCACGTCATGCGCTTTGAGATGCCGCTAAGCCCAATAAGCTATCTGAAATAGGAGCGACGTAAATTGAACACATGTGATAGAACTTCGCTGAATTCTTAAATTAACCATAATATAAAATGATCGAATCGGGTCTCTGTTTGCCCTACCCTAGAAGTTTAATAGTGCATTTTATTCGCCATTTCATGCGCTTTGAGATGCCGCATAGCCCAACACGCAATCTGAAATAGGAGCGACGTAAATTGAACAAGTGTGATACAATTTCCCTGAAATCTGATATTAAACAAAATATAAAATGATCTAATCGTGTCTCTGATTGCCCTATCATAGAAGTTTAGTAGTGCACTTTACTCGCCATTCCACGCGCTTTAAGATGCCGCCTAGCCCAGTACGCTATCTGAAATAGGAGCGACGTAAGTTGAACAAATGTGATAGAATTACGCTGAATTCTTTTATTAACCATAATGTAAAATGATCTAATCGGTTCTCTGTCCGCCCTAGCCTACAAGTTTAATAGTGCATTTTATTCGCCATTTCATGCACTTTGAGATGCCTCGTAGCCTAATACGCTATCTGAAATAGGAGCGACGTAAATTGAACAAATGTGATAGAATTTCCCTGAAATCTTATATTGAACAAAATATAAAATGATCTAATTGGGGCTCTGATTGTCTTATCATAGAAGTTTAGTGGTGCATTTTACTCGCCATTCCACGCGCTTTAAGATGCCGCCTAGCCCAGTACGCTATCTCAAATAGGAGCGACGTAAGTTGAACAAATGTGATAGAATTACGCTGCATTCTTATATTAACCGTACTATAAAATGATCTAATCGGGTCTCTGTGCGCCTTATCCTAGAAGTTTAATAGCGCGTTTTACTCGCCATTCCACGCGCTTTAAGATGCCGCCTGTCCCAGTACGCTATCTGAAATAGGAGCGACGTAAATTCAACAAATGTGATAGAATTTCGCTGAATTCTTTTATTAACCAAAATGTAAAATGATCTAATCGGGTCTCTGTTCGCCCTAGTCTAGAAGTTAAATAGTGCATTTTAGTCGCCATTTCATGCGCTTTGAGATGCCGCTTAGCCCAATACGCTATCTGAAATAGGAGCGACGTAAGTTGAACAAATGTGATAGAATTACGCTGAATTCTTATATTAACCGTAACATAAAATGATCTAATCGGGTCTCTGTTTGCCTTATCCTAGAAGTTTAATAGCGCATGTTACTCGCCATTTCATGCGCTTTGAGGTGCCGCATAGCCCAATACGCTATCTGAAATAGGAGCGACGTAAATTGAACACATGTGATAGAACTTCGCTGAATTCTTAAATTAACCATTATATAAAATGATCGAATCGTGTCTCTGTTTGCCCTACCCTAGAAGTTTAATAGTGCATTTTATTCGCCATTTCATGCGCTTTGAGATGCCGCATAGCCCAATACGCTATCTGAAATAGGAGCGACGTAAATTGAACAAGTGTGATACAATTTCCCTGAAATCTGATATTAAACAAAATATAAAATGATCTAATCGTGTCTCTGATAGCCCTATCATAGAAGTTTAGTAGTGCATTTTACTCGCCATTCCACGCGCTTTAAGATGCCGCCTAGCCCAGTACGCTATCTGAAATAGGAACGACGTAAGTTGAACAAATGTGATAGAATTACGCTGCATTCTTAAATTAACCATAATATAAAATGATCTAATCGGGTCTTTGTTTGCCCTACCCTAGAAGTTTAATAGTCCATTTTACTCGCCATTGCATGTGCTTTGAGATGCCGCATAGCCCAATACGCTATCTGAAATAGGAGCGACGTAAATTGAACAAGTGTGATAGAATTTCCCTGAATTCTTATATTAACTTAATGTAAAATGATCTAATCGGGTCTCTGTTCGCCCTACCATTGAAGTCTAATAGTGCATTTCACTCGACATTTCATGCGCTTTGAGATGCCGCCTAGCCCAGTACGCTATCTGAAATAGGAGCGACGTAAATTGAACAAATGTGATAGAATTTCCGTGAATCCTTATATTAACCTTAATGTAAAACGATCTAATCGGGTCTCTGTTCGCCCTACCATAGAAGTCTAATGGTGCATTTCACTCGCCATTTCATGCGCTTTGAGATGCCGATTAGCCCAATACGCTATCTGAAATATGAGCGACGTAAATTGAACATATGTGATAAAATTTCCCTGAAATCTTATATTAAACAAAATATAAAATGATCAAATCGGGTCTCTGATTGCTCTATCATAGAAGTTTAATAGTGCAATTTATTCGCCATTTCATGCGCTTTGAGATGCCGCATAGCCCAATACGCTATCTGAAATAGGAGCGACGTAAATTGAACAAATGTGATAGAATTTCGCTGAATTCTTTTATTAACCAAAATGTAAAATGATCTAATCGGGTCTCTGTTCGCCCTAGCCTAGAAGTTTAATAGTGCATTTTAGTCGCCATTTCATGCGCTTTGAGATGCCGCTTAGCCCAATACGCTATCTGAAATAGGAGCGACGTAAATTGAACAAATGTGATAGAATTTCCGTGAATTCTTATATTAACCTTAATGTAAAATGATCCAATCGGGTTTCTGTTCGCCCTACCATAGAAGTCTAATAGTGCATTTCACTCGCCATTTCATGCGCTTTGAGATGCCGCTTAGCCGAATTCGCTATCTGAAATAGGAGCGACGTAAATTTAACAAATGTGATAAAATTTCCCTGAAATCTTATATTAAACAAAATATAAAATGATCTAATCGGGTCTCTGATTGCCCTATCATAGAAGTTTAATAGTGCATTTTACTTGCCATTCCACGCGCTTTAAGATGCCGCCTAGCCCAGTACTTATTTGACATAGGAGCGACGTAAATTGAACAAATGCGATAAAATTTTGCTGACATCTTAAATTAACCATAATATAAAATGATCTAATCGGGTCGCTGATTGCCCTATCATAGAATTTTAATATTGCATTTTACTCGCCATTCCACGCGCTTTAAGATGTCGCCTAGCCCAATACGCTATCTGAAATAGGAGCGACGTAAATTGAACAAATGTGATAGAATTTTGCTGAATTCTTAAATTGACCATAATATAAAATGATCTAATCGGGTCTCTGATTGCCCTATCATAGAATTTTAATAGTGCATTTTACTCGCCATTCCACGCGCTTTAAGATGCCGCCTACCCCAGTACGCTATCTGAAATAGGAGCGACGTAAATTGAACAAATGTGATAGAATTTTGCTGAATTCTTAAATTAACCATAATATAAAATGATCTAATCGGGTCTCTTTTTGCCCGTCCCTAGAAGTTTCATAGTGCATTTTACTCGCCATTTCATGCGCTCTGAGATGCCGCTTAGCTCAATACGCTATCTGAAATAGGAGCGACGTAAGTTGAACAAATGTGATAGAATTTCGCTGAATTCTTTTATGAACCATAATGTAAAATGATCTAATCGGGTCTCTGTTCGCCATAGCCTAGAAGTTCAATAGCGCATTTTATTCGCCATTTCATGAGCTTTGAGATGCCGCTTAGCTCAATACGCTATCTGAAATAGGAGCGACGTAAATTGAACAAATGTGATAGAATTTTCCTGAATTCTTAAATTAACCATAATATGAAATGATCTATTCGGGTCTCTGTTTGTCCTACCCTAGAAGTTTAATAGTGCATTTTACTCGCCATTTCATGCGCTTTGAGATGCCGCATAGCCCAATACGCTATCTGAAATAGGAGCGACGTAAATTGAACAAATGTGATAGAATTTCCGTGAATCCTGATATTAACCTTAATGTAAAATGATCTAATCGGGTCTCTGTTCGCCGTACCATAGAAGTCAAATGGTGCATTTCACTCGTCATTTCATGCGCTTTGAGATGCCGCCTAGCCCAGTACGCTATCTGAAATAGGAGCGACGTAAATTGAACAAATGTGATAGAATTTCCGTGAATCCTTATATTAACCTTAATGTAAAATGATCTAATCGGGTCTCTGTTCGCCCTACCATAGAAGTCTAATGGTGCATTTCACTCGCCATTTCATGCGCTTTGAGATGCCGCTTAGCCCAATACGCTATCTGAAATATGAGCGACGTAAATTGAACATATGTGATGGAATTTCCCTGAAATCTTATATTAAACAAAATATAAAATGATCTAATCGGGTCTCTGATTGCCCGTTCATAGAAGTTTAATAGTGCATTTTACTTGCCATTCCACGCGCTTTAAGATGCCGCCTTGCCCAGTACGCTATCTGACATAGGAGCGACGTAAATTGAACAAATGCGATAAAATTTTGCTGACATCTTAAATTAACCATAATATAAAATGATCTAATCGGGTCGCTGATTGCCCTATCATAGAATTTTAATATTGCATTTTACTCGCCATTCCACGCGCTTTAAGATGCCGCCTAGCCCAGTACGCTATCTGAAGTAGGAGCGACGTAAATTGAACAAATGTGATATAATTTTGCTGAATTCTTTAATTAACCATAATATAAAATGATCTAATCGGTTCTCTGATTGCCCTATCATAGAATTTTAATAGTGCATTATACTCGCCATTCCACGCGCTTTAAGATGCCGCCTACCCCAGTACGCTATCTGAAATAGGAGCGACGTAAATTGAACAAATGTGATAGAATTTTGCTGAATTCTTAAATTAACCATAATATAAAATGATCTAATCGGGTCTCTTTTTGCCCTACCCTAGAAGTTTCATAGTGCATTTTACTCGCCATTTCATGCGCTTTGAGATGCCGCTTAGCCCAATACGCTATCTGAAATAGGAGCGACGTAAGTTGAACAAATGTGATAGAATTTCGCTGAATACTTTTATTAACCATAATGTAAAATGATCTAATCGGGTCTCTGTTCGCCCTAGCCTAGAAGTTTAATAGTGCATTTTAGTCGCCATTTCATGCGCTTTGAGATGCCGCTTAGCCCAATACGCTATCTGAAATAGGAGCGACGTAAATTGAACAAATGTGATAGAATTTCCGTGAATCCTTATATTAACCTTAATGTAAAATGATCTAATCGGGTCTCTGTTCGCCCTACCATAGAAGTCTAATGGTGCATTTCACTCGCCATTTCATGCGCTTTGAGATGCCGCTTAGCCCAATACGCTATCTGAAATATGAGCGACGTAAATTGAACATATGTGATGGAATTTCCCTGAAATCTTATATTAAACAAAATATAAAATGATCTAATCGGGTCTCTGATTGCCCTGTCATAGAAGTTTAGTAGTGCATTTTACTCGCCATTCCACGCGCTTTAAGATGCCGCCTAGCCCAGTACGCTATCTGAAATAGGAGCGACGTAAGTTGAACAAATGTGATAGAATTACGCTGAATTCTTATATTAACCGTAATATAAAATGATCTAATCGGGTCTCTGTTTGCCTTATCCTAGAAGTTTAATAGTGCATTTTACTCGCCATTTCATGCGCTTTGAGATGCCGCTTAGCCCAATACGCTATCTGAAATAGGAGCGACGTAAATTGAACAAATGTGAGAGAATTTCGCTGAACTCTTAAATTCACTATAATATAAAATGATCTAATCGGGTCTCTGTTTGCCCTACCCTAGAAGTTTAATAGTGCACTTTATTCGCCATTTCATGCGCTTTGAGATGCCGCTTCGCCCAATACGCTATCTGAAATAGGAGCGACGTAAATTGAACAAATGTGATAGAATTTCCCTGAAATCTTTTATTATACAAAATATAAAATGATCTAATCGGGTCTCTGATTGCCCTATCATAGAAGTTTAGTAGTGCATTTTACTCGCCATTCCACGCGCTTTAAGCTGTCGCCTAGCCCAGTACGCTATCTAAAATAGGAGCGACGTAAGTGGAACAAATGTGATAGAATTACGCTGAACTCTTATATTAACCGTAATATAAAATGATGTAATCGGGTCTCTGTTTGGCTTATCCTTGAAGTTTAATGGTGCATTTTACTTGCCATTTCATGCGCTTTGAGATGCCGCCTAGCCCAGTACGCTATCTGAAATAGGAGCGACGTATATTGAACAAATGTGATAGAATTTCTATGAATCCCTATATTAACCTTAATGTAAAATGATCTAATCGGGTCTCTGTTCGCCCTACCATAGAAGTCTAATGGTGCATTTCAGTCGCCATTTCATGCGCTTTGAGATGCCGCTTGGCCCAATACGCTATCTAAAATAGGAGCGACGTAAGTGGAACAAATGTGATAGAATTTCGCTGAATTCTTTTATTAACCAAAATGTAAAATGATCTAATCGGGTCTCCGTTCGCCTTAGCCTAGAAGTTTAACAGTGCATTTCACTCGCCATTTCATGCGCTTTGAGATGCCGCTTAGCCCAATACGCTATCTGAAATATGAGCGACGTAAATTGAACAAATGTGATAGAATTTCCCTGAAATATTATATTAACCAAAATATAAAATGATCTAATCGGGTCTCTGATTGCTCTATCATAGAAGTTTAGTAGTGCATTTTACTCGACCTTCCACGCGCTTTAAGATGCCGCCTAGCCCAGTACGCTATCCGAAATAGGAGCGACGTAAGATGAACAAATGTGATAGAATTACGCTGCATTCTTATATTAACCGTAATATAAAATGATCTAATCGGGCCTCTGTTTGCCTTATCCTATAAGTTTAATAGTGCATTTCACTCGCCATTTCATGCGCTTTGAAATGCTGCTTCGCCCAATACGCTATCTGAAATAGGAGCGACGTAAATTGAAAAAATGTGATAGAACTTCGCTGCATTCTTATATTAACCGTAATATAAAATGATCTAATCGGGTCTCTGTTTACCCTATCATAGAAGTTTAATCGTGGAATTTACTCGTCATTTCATGCGCTTTGAGATGCCGCTAAGCCCAATAAGCTATCTGTAATAGGCGCGACGTAAATTGAACAAATGTTATAGAATTTCGCTGAATTCTTATATTAACAATAATATAAAATGATCTAATCGGGTCTCTGATTGCCCTATCATAGATGTTTAATAGTGCATTTTACTTGCCATTCCACGCGCTTTAAGATGCCGCCTAGCCCAGTACGTTATCTGAAATAGGAGCGACGTAAATTGAACAAATGCGATAAAATTTTGCTGACATCTTAAATTAACCATAATATAAAATGATCTAATCGGGTCTCTGATTGCCCTATCATAGAATTTTAATAGTGCATTTTATTCGCCATTCCACGCGCTTTAAGATGCCGCCTAGCCCAGTACACTATCTGAAATAGGAGCGACGTAAGATGAACAAATGTGATAGAATTACGCTGAATTCTTATATTAACCGTAATATAAAATGATCTAATCGGGCCTCTGTTTGCCTTATCCTAGAAGTTTAATAGTGCAATTCACTCGCCATTTCATGCACTTTGAAATGCTGCTTAGCCCAATACGCTATCTGAAATAGGAGCGACGTAAATTGAAAAAATGTGATAGAACTTCGCTGAATTCTTAAATTAACCATAATATAAAATGATCGAATCGGGTCTCTGTTTGCCCTACCCTAGAAGTTTAATAGTGCAATTTATTCGCCATTTCATGCGCTTTGAGATGCCGCATAGCCCAATACGCTATCTGAAATAGGAGCGATGTAAATTGAACAAATGTGATAGAATTTCGCTGAATTCTTTTATTAACCATGATGTTAAATGATCTGATCGGGGCTCTGTTCGCCCTAGCCTAGAAGTTTAATAGTGCATTTTATTCGCCATTTCATGCGCTTTGAGATGCCGCATAGCCCAATACGCAATCTGAAATAGGAGCGACGTAAATTGAACAAGTGTGATACAATTTCCCTGAAATCTGATATTAAACAAAATATAAAATGATCTAATCGTGTCTCTGATTGCCCTATCATAGAAGTTTAGTAGTGCATTTTACTCGCCATTCCACGCGCTTTAAGATGCCGCCTAGCCCAGTACGCTATCTGAAATAGGAGCGACGTAAGTTGAACAAATGTGATAGAATTACGCTGAATTCTTTTATTAACCATAATGTAAAATGATCTAATCGGTTCTCTGTTCGCCCTAGCCTACAAGTTTAATAGTGCATTTTATTCGCCATTTCATGCACTTTGAGATGCCTCGTAGCCTAATACGCTATCTGAAATAGGAGCGACGTAAATTGAACAAATGTGATAGAATTTCCCTGAAATCTTATATTGAACAAAATATAAAATGATCTTATCGGGTCTCTGATTGCCCTATCATAGAAGCTTAGTAGTGCATTTTACAAGCCATTCCACGCGCTTTAAGATGCCGCCTAGCCCAGTATGCTATCTGAAATAGGAACGACGTAAATTGAACAAATGTGATAGAATTTTGCTGAATTCTTATGTTAACCTTAATGTAAAATGATCTAATCGGGTCTCTGTTTGCCCTACCCTAGAAGTTTAATAGTGTATTTTACTCGCCATTTCATGCGCTTTGAGATGCCGCGTAGCCCAATACGCTATCTGAAATAGGAGCGACGTAAGTTGAACAAATGTGATAGAATTTCGCTGAATTCTTTTATTAACCATAATGTAAAATGATCTAATCGGTTCTCTGTCCGCCCTAGCCTACAAGTTTAATAGTGCATTTTATTCGCCATTTCATGCACTTTGAGATGCCTCGTAGCCTAATACGCTATCTGAAATAGGAGCGACGTAAATTGAACAAATGTGATAGAATTTCCCTGAAATCTTATATCGAACAAAATATAAAATGATCTAATTGGGGCTCTGATTGTCTTATCATAGAAGTTTAGTGGTGCATTTTACTCGCCATTCCACGCGCTTTAAGATGCCGCCTAGCCCAGTACGCTATCTCAAATAGGAGCGACGTAAGTTGAACAAATGTGATAGAATTACGCTGCATTCTTATATTAACCGTAATATAAAATGATCTAATCGGGTCTCTGTGCGCCTTATCCTAGAAGTTTAAAAGCGCGTTTTACTCGCCATTTCATGCGCTTTGAGGTGCCGCATAGCCCAATACGCTATCTGAAATAGGAGCGACGTAAATTGAACACATGCGATAGAACTTCGCTGAATTCTTAAATTAACCATAATATAAAATGATCGAATCGGGTCTCTGTTTGCCCTACCCTAGAAGTTTAATAGTGCATTTTATTCGCCATTTCATGCGCTTTGAGATGCCGCATAGCCCAATACGCTATCTGAAATAGGAGCGACGTAAATTGAACAAGTGTGATACAATTTCCCTGAATTCTTATATTAACTTAATGTAAAATGATCTAATCGGGTCTCTGTTCGCCCTACCATTGAAGTCTAATAGTGCATTTCACTCGACATTTCATGCGCTTTGAGATGCCGCCTAGCCCAGTACGCTATCTGAAATAGGAACGACGTAAGTTGAACAAATGTGATAGAATTACGCTGAATTCTTAAATTAACCATAATATAAAATGATCTAATCGGGTCTTTGTTTGCCCTACCCTAGAAGTTTAATAGTCCATTTTACTCGCCATTGCATGTGCTTTGAGATGCCGCCTAGCCCAGTACGCTATCTGAAATAGGAACGACGTAAGTTGAACAAATGTGATAGAATTTTGCTGAATTCTTTAATTAACCATAATATAAAATGATCTAATCGGTTCTCTGATTGCCCTATCATAGAATTTTAATAGTGCATTTCACTCGCCATTTCATGCGCTTTGAGATGCCGCCTAGCCCAGTACGCTATCTGAAATAGGAACGACGTAAATTGAACAAATGTGATAGAATTTCCGTGAATCCTTATATTAACCTTAATGTAAAATGATCTAATCGGGTCTCTGTTCGCCCTACCATAGAAGTCTAATGGTGCATTTCACTCGCCATTTCATGCGCTTTGAGATGCCGCTTAGCCCAATACGCTATCTGAAATATGAGCGACGTAAATTGAACATATGTGATGGAATTTCCCTGAAATCTTTTATTATACAAAATATAAAATGATCTAATCGGGTCTCTGATTGCCCTATCATAGAAGTTTAGTAGTGCATTTTACTCGCCATTCCACGCGCTTTAAGCTGTCGCCTAGCCCAGTACGCTATCTAAAATAGGAGCGACGTAAGTGGAACAAATGTGATAGAATTACGCTGAACTCTTATATTAACCGTAATATAAAATGATGTAATCGGGTCTCTGTTTGGCTTATCCTTGAAGTTTAATGGTGCATTTTACTTGCCATTTCATGCGCTTTGAGATGCCGCCTAGCCCAGTACGCTATCTGAAATAGGAGCGACGTATATTGAACAAATGTGATAGAATTTCTATGAATCCCTATATTAACCTTAATGTAAAATGATCTAATCGGGTCTCTGTTCGCCCTACCATAGAAGTCTAATGGTGCATTTCAGTCGCCATTTCATGCGCTTTGAGATGCCGCTTGGCCCAATACGCTATCTAAAATAGGAGCGACGTAAGTGAAACAAATGTGATAGAATTTCGCTGAATTCTTTTATTAACCAAAATGTAAAATGATCTAATCGGGTCTCCGTTCGCCTTAGCCTAGAAGTTTAACAGTGCATTTCACTCGCCATTTCATGCGCTTTGAGATGCCGCTTAGCCCAATACGCTATCTGAAATATGAGCGACGTAAATTGAACAAATGTGATAGAATTTCCCTGAAATATTATATTAACCAAAATATAAAATGATCTAATCGGGTCTCTGATTGCTCTATCATAGAAGTTTAGTAGTGCATTTTACTCGACCTTCCACGCGCTTTAAGATGCCGCCTAGCCCAGTACGCTATCTGAAATAGGAGCGACGTAAGATGAACAAATGTGATAGAATTACGCTGAATTCTTATATTAACCGTAATATAAAATGATCTAATCGGGCCTCTGTTTGCCTTATCCTAGAAGTTTAATAGTGCAATTCACTCGCCATTTCATGCACTTTGAAATGCTGCTTAGCCCAATACGCTATCTGAAATAGGAGCGACGTAAATTGAAAAAATGTGATAGAACTTCGCTGAATTCTTAAATTAACCATAATATAAAATGATCGAATCGGGTCTCTGTTTGCCCTACCCTAGAAGTTTAATAGTGCAATTTATTCGCCATTTCATGCGCTTTGAGATGCCGCATAGCCCAATACGCTATCTGAAATAGGAGCGATGTAAATTGAACAAATGTGATAGAATTTCGCTGAATTCTTTTATTAACCATG
Source organism: Macropis europaea (assembly GCA_916610135.2). Lineage (NCBI taxonomy): Eukaryota > Metazoa > Arthropoda > Insecta > Hymenoptera > Melittidae > Macropis > Macropis europaea. Next base: position 38,149 of record CAKAJE020000949.1, on the reverse strand, counting down.
ATGTTAAATGATCTGATCGGGGCTCTGTTCGCCCTAGCCTAGAAGTTTAATAGTGCATTTTATTCGCCATTTCATGCGCTTTGAGAGGCCGCTTAGCCGAATTCGCTATCTGAAATAGGAGCGACGTAAATTGAACAAATGTGATAAAATTTCCCTGAAATCTTATATTAAACAAAATATAAAATGATCAAATCGGGTCTCTGATTGCCCTATCATAGAAGTTTAATATAGCATTTCACTCGTCGTTTCATGCGCTTTGAGATGCCGCTAAGCCCAATATGCTATCTGTAATAGGAGCGACGTAAATTGAACAAATGTGATAGAATTTCGCGGAATTCTTAAATTAATCATAATATAAAATGATCTAATCGGGTCTCTGTTCGCCCTACCCTAAAAGTTTAATAGTGCATTTCACTCGTCACGTCATGCGCTTTGAGATGCCGCTGAGCCCAATAAGCTATCTGAAATAGGAGCGACGTAAATTGAACACATGTGATAGAACTTCGCTGAATTCTTAAATTAACCATAATATAAAATGATCGAATCGGGTCTCTGTTTGACCTACCCTAGAAGTTTAATAGTGCAATTTATTCGCCATTTCATGCGCTTTGAGATGCCGCATAGCCCAATACGCTATCTGAAATAGGAGCGATGTAAATTGAACAAATGTGATAGAATTTCGCTGAATTCTTTTATTAACCATGATGTTAAATGATCTGATCGGGGCTCTGTTCGCCCTAGCCTAGAAGTTTAATAGTGCATTTTATTCGCCATTTCATGCGCTTTGAGATGCCGCATAGCCCAATACGCAATCTGAAATAGGAGCGACGTAAATTGAACAAGTGTGATACAATTTCCCTGAAATCTGATATTAAACAAAATATAAAATGATCTAATCGTGTCTCTGATTGCCCTATCATAGAAGTTTAGTAGTGCATTTTACTCGCCATTCCACGCGCTTTAAGATGCCGCCTAGCCCAGTACGCTATCTGAAATAGGAGCGACGTAAGTTGAACAAATGTGATAGAATTACGCTGAATTCTTTTATTAACCATAATGTAAAATGATCTAATCGGTTCTCTGTTCGCCCTAGCCTACAAGTTTAATAGTGCATTTTATTCGCCATTTCATGCACTTTGAGATGCCTCGTAGCCTAATACGCTATCTGAAATAGGAGCGACGTAAATTGAACAAATGTGATAGAATTTCCCTGAAATCTTATATTGAACAAAATATAAAATGATCTTATCGGGTCTCTGATTGCCCTATCATAGAAGCTTAGTAGTGCATTTTACAAGCCATTCCACGCGCTTTAAGATGCCGCCTAGCCCAGTATGCTATCTGAAATAGGAACGACGTAAATTGAACAAATGTGATAGAATTTTGCTGAATTCTTATGTTAACCTTAATGTAAAATGATCTAATCGGGTCTCTGTTTGCCCTACCCTAGAAGTTTAATAGTGTATTTTACTCGCCATTTCATGCGCTTTGAGATGCCGCGTAGCCCAATACGCTATCTGAAATAGGAGCGACGTAAGTTGAACAAATGTGATAGAATTTCGCTGAATTCTTTTATTAACCATAATGTAAAATGATCTAATCGGTTCTCTGTCCGCCCTAGCCTACAAGTTTAATAGTGCATTTTATTCGCCATTTCATGCACTTTGAGATGCCTCGTAGCCTAATACGCTATCTGAAATAGGAGCGACGTAAATTGAACAAATGTGATAGAATTTCCCTGAAATCTTATATCGAACAAAATATAAAATGATCTAATTGGGGCTCTGATTGTCTTATCATAGAAGTTTAGTGGTGCATTTTACTCGCCATTCCACGCGCTTTAAGATGCCGCCTAGCCCAGTACGCTATCTCAAATAGGAGCGACGTAAGTTGAACAAATGTGATAGAATTACGCTGCATTCTTATATTAACCGTAATATAAAATGATCTAATCGGGTCTCTGTGCGCCTTATCCTAGAAGTTTAAAAGCGCGTTTTACTCGCCATTTCATGCGCTTTGAGGTGCCGCATAGCCCAATACGCTATCTGAAATAGGAGCGACGTAAATTGAACATATGCGATAGAACTTCGCTGAATTCTTAAATTAACCATAATATAAAATGATCGAATCGGGTCTCTGTTTGCCCTACCCTAGAAGTTTAATAGTGCATTTTATTCGCCATTTCATGCGCTTTGAGATGCCGCATAGCCCAATACGCTATCTGAAATAGGAGCGACGTAAATTGAACAAGTGTGATACAATTTCCCTGAATTCTTATATTAACTTAATGTAAAATGATCTAATCGGGTCTCTGTTCGCCCTACCATTGAAGTCTAATAGTGCATTTCACTCGACATTTCATGCGCTTTGAGATGCCGCCTAGCCCAGTACGCTATCTGAAATAGGAACGACGTAAGTTGAACAAATGTGATAGAATTACGCTGAATTCTTAAATTAACCATAATATAAAATGATCTAATCGGGTCTTTGTTTGCCCTACCCTAGAAGTTTAATAGTCCATTTTACTCGCCATTGCATGTGCTTTGAGATGCCGCCTAGCCCAGTACGCTATCTGAAATAGGAACGACGTAAGTTGAACAAATGTGATAGAATTTTGCTGAATTCTTTAATTAACCATAATATAAAATGATCTAATCGGTTCTCTGATTGCCCTATCATAGAATTTTAATAGTGCATTATACTCGCCATTCCACGCGCTTTAAGATGCCGCCTACCCCAGTACGCTATCTGAAATAGGAGCGACGTAAATTGAACAAATGTGATAGAATTTTGCTGAATTCTTAAATTAACCATAATATAAAATGATCTAATCGGGTCTCTTTTTGCCCTACCCTAGAAGTTTCATAGTGCATTTTACTCGCCATTTCATGCGCTTTGAGATGCCGCTTAGCCCAATACGCTATCTGAAATAGGAGCGACGTAAGTTGAACAAATGTGATAGAATTTCGCTGAATTCTTTTATTAACCATAATGTAAAATGATCTAATCGGGTCTCTGTTTGCCCTACCCTAGAAGTTTAATAGTGCATTTCACTCGTCATTTCATGCGCTTTGAGATGCCGCTTAGCCGAATACGCTAACTGAAATAGGAGCGACGTAAATTGAACAAATGTGATAGAATTTCCCTGAAATCTTATATTAAACAAAATATAAAATGATCTAATCGGGTCTCTGATTGCCCTATCATAGAAGTTTAGTAGTGCATTTTACTCGCCATTCCACGCGCTTTAAGCTGTCGCCTAGCCCAGTACGCTATCTAAAATAGGAGCGACGTAAGTGGAACAAATGTGATAGAATTACGCTGAACTCTTATATTAACCGTAATATAAAATGATGTAATCGGGTCTCTGTTTGCCTTATCCTAGAAGTTTAGTATTGCATTTTACTCGCCATTTCATGCGCTTTGAGATGCCGCTTAGCCCAATACGCTATCTGAAATAGGAGCGACGTAAATTGAACAAATGTGAGAGAATTTCGCTGAACTCTTAAATTCACTATAATATAAAATGATCTAATCGGGTCTCTGTTTGCCCTACCCTAGAAGTTTAATAGTGCATTTTATTCGCCATTTCATGCGCTTTGAGATGCCGCTTCGCCCAATACGCTATCTGAAATAGGAGCGACGAAAATTGAACAAATGTGATAGAATTTCGCTGAATTCTTAAATTAACCATAACATAAAATGATCTAATCGGGTCTCTGCTTGCCCTACCCTAGAAGTTTAATACTGCATTTTACTCCTCATTTCATGCGCTTTGAGAAGCCGCATAGCCCAATCCGCTATCTGAAATAGGAGAGACGTAAATTGAACCAATGTGATAGAATTTCCCTGAAATCTTATATTGAACAAAATATAAAATGATCTTATCGGGTCTCTGATTGCCCTATCATAGAAGTTTAATAGTGCATTTTACTCGCCATTCCACGCGGTTTAAGATGCCGCCTTGCCCAGTACGCTATTTGAAATAGGAGCGACGTAAATTGAACAAATGTGATAAAATTTTGCTGAATTCTTAAGTTAACCATAATATAAAATGATCTAACCGGGACTCTGATTGCTCTATCATAGAAGTTTAGTAGTGCATTTTACTCGCGCTTCCACCCACTTTAAGATGCCGCCTAGCCCAGTACACTATCTGAAATATGAGCGATGTAAGTTGAACAAATGTGATAGAATTTCCCTGAATTCTTATATTAACCTTAATGTAAAATGATCTAATCGGGTCTTTGTTCGCCCTACCCTAGAAGTTTAATAGTGCGTTTTACTCGCCATTCCACGCGCTTTAAGATGCCGCCCAGCCCAGTATGCTATCTGAAATAGGAACGACGTAAATTGAACAAATGTGATAGAATTTTGCTGAATTCTTAAATTAACCATAATATAAAATGATCTAATCGGGTCTCTGATTGCCCTACCCTAGAAGCTTGATAGTGTATTTTACTCGGCATTTCATGCGCTTTGAGATGCCGCTTAGCCCAATACGCTATCTGAAATAGGAGCGACGTAAATTGAACAAATGTGATAGAATTTTGCCGAATTCTTAAATTAACAATAATATAAAATGATGTAATCGGCTCTCTGTTCGCCCTACCCAAGAAGTTTAATAGGACATTTCTCTCGTCATTTCATGCGCTTTGAGATTCCGCCTAGCCCAGTACGCTATCTGAAATAGGAGCTACGTAACTTGAACAAATGTGACAGAATTTCGCTGAATTCTTATATTAACCTTAATGTAAAATGATCTGATCGGGTCTCTGTTCGCCCTAGCCTACAAGTTTAATAGTGCATTTTATTCGCCACTTCATGCGCTTTGAGATGCCACTAAGCCCAATAAGCTATCTGAAATAGGAGCGACGTAAATTGATCAAATGTGATAGAATTTCGCGGAACTATTATATTAACCAAAATATAAAATGATCTAATCGGGTCTCTGATTGCCCTATCATAGAAGTTTAGTAGTGCATTTTACTCGCCATTCCACGCGCTTTAAGATGCCGCCTAGCCCAGTATGCTATCTGAAATAGGAGCGACGTAAATTGAACAAATGTGATAGAATTTCGCTGAATTCTTAAATTAACCATAATATAAAATGATCTCATCGGGACTCTGTTTCACCTACCCTAGAAGTTTAATAGTGCGTTTTACTCGCCATTTCATGCGCTTTGAGATGCCGCTTAGCCCAATACGCTATCTGAAATAGGAGCGACAGAAGTTGAACAAATGTGATAGAATTTCGCTGAATTCTTATATTAACCAAAATATAAAATGATCTAATCGGGTCTCTGATTGCCCTATCATAGAAGTTTAATAGTGCATTTTACTTGCCATTCCACGCGCTTTAAGATGCCGCCTAGCCCAGTACGCTATCTGAAACAGCAGCGACGTAAGTTGAACAAATGTGATAGAATTTCGCTGAATTCTTTTATTAACCATAATGTAAAATGATCTGATCGGGGCTCTGATCGCCATAGCCTAGAAGTTTAATAGTGCATTTTATTCGCCATTTCATGCGCTTTGAGATGCCGCTTAGCCGAGATCGCTATCTGAAATAGGAGCGACGTAAATTGAACAAATGTGATAAAATTTCCCTGAAATCTTATATTAAGCAAAATATAAAATGATCTAATCGGGTCTCTGATTACCCTATCATCGAAGTTTAATAGTGCATTTCACTCGTCATTTCATGCGCTTTGTGATGCCGCTAAGCCCAATAAGCTATCTGTAATAGGAGCGACGTAAATTGAACAAATGTGATAGAATTTCGCTGAATTCTTATGTTAACCAAAATATAAAATGATCTAATCGGGTCTCTGATTGCCCTATCATAGAAATTTAATAGTGCAGTTTACTGGACATTCCACGCGCTTTAAGATGCCGCCTAGCCCAGTACGCTATCTGAAATAGGAGCGACGTAAATTGAACAAATGTGATAAAATTTCCCTGAAATCTTATATTAAACAAAATATAAAATGATCTAATCGGGTCTCTGATTGCCCTATCATAGAAGTTTAATAGTGCATTTCACTCGTCATTTCATGCGCTTTAAGATGCCGCCAAGCCCAGTACGCTATCTGAAATAGGAGCGACGTAAATTGAACAAATGTGATAGAATTTTGCTGAATTCTTAAATTAACCATAATATAAAATGATCTAATCGGGTCTCTGATTGCCCTATCATAGAATTTTAATAGTGCATTCCACTCGTCATTTCATGCGCTTTGAGATGCCGCCAAGCCCAATATGCTATCTGAAATAGGAGCGACGTAAATTGAACAAATGTGATAGAATTTTGCTGAATTCTTAAATTAACCATAATATAAAATGATCTAATCGGGTCTCTGATTGCCCTATCATAGAATTTTAATAGTGCATTTCACTCGTCATTTCATGCGCTTTGAGATGCCGCTTAGCCCAATATGCTATCTGAAATAGGAGCGACGTAAATTGAACAAATGTGATGGAATTTCGCTGAATTCTTTTATTAACCAAAATGTAAAATGATCTAATCGGGTCTCTGTTCGCCCTAGCCTAGAAGTTTAATAGTGCATTTTAGTCGCCATTTCATGCGCTTTGAGATGCCGCCTAGCCCAGTACGCTATCTGAAATAGGAGCGACGTTAATTGAACAAATGTGATAGAATTTCCGTGAATACTTATATTAACCTTAATGTAAAATGATCTAAACGGGCCTCTGTTCGCCCTACCATAGAAGTCTAATAGTGCATTTCACTCGCCATTTCATGCGCTTTGAGATGCAGCCTAGCCCAGTACGCTATCTGAAATAGGAGCGACGTAAGTTGAACAAATGTGCTGGAATTATGCTGCATTCTTATATTAACCGTAATATAAAATGATCTAATCGGGTCTCTGTTTGCCTTATCCTAGAAGTTTAATAGCGCGTTTTACTCGCCATTCCACGCGCTTTAAGAAGCCGCCTTGCGCAGTATGCTATCTGAAATAGGAGCGACGTAAATTGAACAAATGTGATAGAATTTCGCTGAATTCTTAAATTAACCATAATATAAAATGATCTAATCGGGTCTCTGTTTGCGTTATCCTAGAAGTTTAATAGTGCATTATACTCGCCATTTCATGCGCTTTTAGATGCCGCCTAGCCCAGTACGCTATCTGAAATAGGAGCGACGTAAATTGAACAAATGTGATAGAATTTCCGTGAATTCTTATATTTACCTTAATGTAAAATGATCTAATCGGGTCTCTGTTCGCCCTACCCTAGAAGCTTAATAGTGCATTTCACTCGTCATTTCATGCGCTTAGAGATGCCGCTTAGCCCAATATGCTATCTGAAATAGGAGCGACGTAAATTGAACAAATGTGATAGAATTTCGCTGAATTCTTTTATTAACCAAAATGTAAAATGATCTAATCGGGTCTCTGTTCGCCCTAGCCTAGAAGTTTAATAGTGCATTTTACTCGCCATTTCATGCGCTTTGAGATGCCGCTTAGCCCAATACGCTATCTGAAATACGAGCGACGTAAATTGAACAAATGTGATAGAATTTCCCTGAATTCTTATATTAACCTTAATGTAAAATGATCTATTCGGGTCTCTGTTCGTCCTACCCTAGAAGTTTAATATTGCCTTTCACTCGTCATTTCATGCGCTTTGAGATGCCGCTTAGCACAATACGCTATCTGAAATAGGAGCGACGTAAATTGAACAAATGTGATAGAATTTCGCTGAATTCTTATATTAACCAAAATATAAAATGATCTAATCGGGTCTCTGATTGCCCTATCATAGAAGTTTAGTAGTGCATTTTACTCGCCATTCTTCGCGTTTTAAGATGCCGCCTAGCCCAGTACGCTAGCTGAAATAGGAACGACGTAAAATGAAAAAATGTGATAGAATTTTGCTGAATTCTTAAATTAACCATAATATAAATTGATCTAATCGGGCCTCTGTTTGCCCTACCCTAGAAGTTTAATAGTGCATTTTACTCGCCATTTCATGCGCTTTGAGATGCCGCTTAGCCCAATACGCTATCTGAAATAGGAGCGACATAAATTGAATAGATGTGATAGAGTTTCGCTGAATTCTTGAATTAACCATAATATAAAATGATCTTATTGGGTGTCTGTTTGCCCTACCCTAGAAGTTTAATAGTGCATTTTACTCGCCATTTCTTGCGCTTTGAGATGCCGCTTAGCCCAATACGCTATCTGAAATATCAGCGACGTAAATTGAACGTATGTGATAGAATTTCGCTGAATTCTTATATTAACCAAAATATAAAATGATCTAATCGGGTCTCTGATAGCCCTATCATAGAAGTTTAATAGTGCATATTACTCGCCATTTAATGCGCATTGAGATGCCGCTTAGCGCAATACGCTATCTGAAATAGGAGCGACGTAAATTGAACAAATGTGATAGAGTTTCGCTGAATTCCTGAATTAACCATAATATAAAATGATCTTATCGGGTGTCTGTTTGCCCTACCCTAGAAGTTTAATACTGCATTTTACTCGCCATTTCTTGCGCTTTGAGATGCCGCGTAGCCCGGTACGCTATCTGAAATAGGAGCGACGTAAGTTGAACAAATGTGATAGAATTACGCTAAATTCTTATATTAACCAAAATATAAAATGATCTAATCGGATCTCTGATTGCCCTATCATAGAAGTTTAATAGTGCATTTTACTCGCCATTCCACGCGCTTTAAGTTGCCGCCTAGCCCAGTACGCTATCTGAAATAGGAGCCACGTAAGTTGAACAAGTGTGACAGAATTACGCTGAATTCTTATATTAACCGTAATATAAAATGATCTAATCGGGTCTCTGATTGCCCTATCATAGAAGTTTAATAGTGCATTTTACTCGCCATTCCACGCGGTTTAAGATGCCGCCTTGCCCAGTACGCTATCTGAAATAGGAGCGACGTAAATTGAACAAATGTGATAAAATTTTGCTGAATTCTTAAGTTAACCATAATATAAAATGATCTAACCGGGACTCTGATTGCTCTATCATAGAAGTTTAGTAGTGCATTTTACTCGCGCTTCCACCCACTTTAAGATGCCGCCTAGCCCAGTACACTATCTGAAATATGAGCGATGTAAGTTGAACAAATGTGATAGAATTTCCCTGAATTCTTATATTAACCTTAATGTAAAATGATCTAATCGGGTCTTTGTTCGCCCTACCCTAGAAGTTTAATAGTGCGTTTTACTCGCCATTCCACGCGCTTTAAGATGCCGCCCAGCCCAGTATGCTATCTGAAATAGGAACGACGTAAATTGAACAAATGTGATAGAATTTTGCTGAATTCTTAAATTAACCATAATATAAAATGATCTAATCGGGTCTCTGATTGCCCTACCCTAGAAGCTTGATAGTGTATTTTACTCGGCATTTCATGCGCTTTGAGATGCCGCTTAGCCCAATACGCTATCTGAAATAGGAGCGACGTAAATTGAACAAATGTGATAGAATTTTGCCGAATTCTTAAATTAACAATAATATAAAATGATGTAATCGGCTCTCTGTTCGCCCTACCCAAGAAGTTTAATAGGGCATTTCTCTCGTCATTTCATGCGCTTTGAGATTCCGCCTAGCCCAGTACGCTATCTGAAATAGGAGCTACGTAACTTGAACAAATGTGACAGAATTTCGCTGAATTCTTATATTAACCTTAATGTAAAATGTTCTAATCGGGTCTCTGTTCGCCCTACCCTAGAAGATTAATAGTGCATTTCACTCGTCATTTCATGCGCTTTGAGATGCCGCTTAGCCCAATAAGCTATCTGAAATAGGAGCGACGTAAATTGGAAAAATGTGATAGAATGTTTCTGAATTCTTATATTAACCAAAATATAAAATGATCTAATCGGGTCTCTGATTGCCCTATCATAAAAGGTTGATAGTGCATTTTACTCACCAATCCACGCGCTTTATGATTCCGCCTAGCCCAGTACGCTATCTGAAATAGGAGCGATGTAAATTGAACAAATGTGATAGAATTTTGCTGAATTCTTAAATTAACCGTTATATAAATTGAACTAATCGGGTCTCTGTTTGCCCTACCCTAGAAGTTTAATAGTGCATTTTACTCGCCATTTCATGCGCTTTGAAATGCCGCTTAGGCCAATACGCTATCTGAAATAGGAGCGACGTAAGTTGAACAAATGTGATAGAATTACGCTGAATTCTTATATTAACCGTAATATAAAATGATCTATTCGGGTCTCTGTTCGCCCTACCCTAGAAGTTTAATATTGCCTTTCACTCGTCATTTCATGCGCTTTGAGATGCCGCTTAGCACAATACGCTATCTGAAATAGGAGCGACGTAAATTGAACAAATGTGATAGAATTTCGCTGAATTCTTATATTAACCAAAATATAAAATGATCTAATCGGGTCTCTGATTGCCCTATCATAGAAGTTTAGTAGTGCATTTTACTCGCCATTCTTCGCGTTTTAAGATGCCGCCTAGCCCAGTACGATAGCTGAAATAGGAACGACGTAAATTGAACAAATGTGATAGAATTTCCCTGAATTCTTACATTAACCTTAATGTAAAATGATCTATTCGGGTCTCTGTTCGCCCTACCCTAGAAGTTTAATATTGCCTTTCACTCGTCATTTCATGCGCTTTGAGATGCCGCTTAGCCCAATACGCTATCTGAAATATCGGCGACGTAAATTGAACAAATGTGAGAGAATCTCGCTGCATTCTTATATTAACCGTAATATAAAATGATCTAATCGGGTCTCTGATTGCCCTATCATAGAAGTTTAATAGTGCATTTTACTCGCCATTCCACGCGCTTTAGGATGCCGCCTAACCCAGTATGCTATCTGAAATAGGAACGACGTAAATTGAACAAATGTGATAGAATTTCGCTGAATTCTTATATTAACCAAAATATAAAATGATCTAATGGGGTCTCTGTTTGCCCTACCCTAGAAGTTTAATAGTGCATTTTACTCGCCATTTCTTGCGCTTTGAGATGCCTCTTAGCCCAATAAGCTATTTCAAATAGGAGCGACGTAAATTGAACAAATGTGACAGAATTACGCTGAATTCTTATATTAACCGTAATATAAAATGATCTAATCGGGTCTCTGTTTGCCGTATCCTAGAAGTTTAATAGTGCATTTTACTCGCCATTTCATGCGCTTTGAGATGCCGCTTAGCCCAATAAGCTATCTGAAATAGGAGCGATGTAAATTGAACAAATGTGATAGAATTTCGCTGAATTCTTAAATTAACCATAATATGAAATGACCTAATCGGGTCTCTGTTTGCCCTACCCTAGAAGTTTAATAGTGCATTTTACTGGTCATTTCATGCGCTTTGAGATGCCGCCTAGCCCAGTACGCTATCTGAAATAGGAGCGACGTAAATTGAACAAATGTGATAGAATTTCGCTGAATTCTTTTATTTACCATAATGTTAAATGATCTAATCGGGTCTCTGTTCGCCCTAGCGTAGACGCATAATAGTGCATTTTATTCGTCATTTCATGCGCTTTGAGATGCCGCTTAGCCGAACACGCTACCTGAAATAGGGGCGACGTAAATTGAACAAACGTGATAGAATTTCGCTGAATTCTTATATTAACCTTAATGTAAAATGTTCTAATCGGGTCTCTGTTCGCCCTGCCCTAGAAGATTAATAGTGCATTTCACTCGTCATTTCATGCGCTTTGAGATGCCGCTTAGCCCAATAAGCTATCTGAAATAGGAGCGACGTAAATTGGAAAAATGTGATAGAATTTTTCTGAATTCTTAAATAAACCATAATATGAAATGATCTAATCGGGTCTCTGTTTGCCCTACCCTAGAAGTTTAACAGTGCATTTTACTCGCCATTTCATGCGCTTCGAGATGCCGCTTAGCCCAATACGCTATCTGAAACAGGAGCGACGTAAACTGAACAAATGTGATAGAATTTCCCTGAATACTTATATTAACCTTAATGTAAAATGATATAATCGGGTCTCTGTTCGCCCTACCCTAGAAGTTTAATAGTTCATTTCACTCGCCATTTCATGCGCATTGAGATGCCGCTTAGCCCAATACGCAATCTGAAATAGGAGCGGCGTAAATAGAACAATTGTGATAGAATTTCGATGAATTCTTATATTAACCAAAATATAAAATGATCTAATCGGGTCTCTGATTGCCCTATCATAGAAGGTTAATAGTGCATTTTACTCGCCAATCCACGCGCTTTAAGATTCCGCCTAGCCCCGTACGCTATCTGAAATAGGAGCGATGTAAATTGAACAAATGTGATAGAATTTTGCTGAATTCATAAATTAACCATAATATAAAATGACCTAATCGGGTCTCTGTTTGCCCTACCCTAGAAGTTTAACAGTGCATTTTACTCGCCACTTCATGCGGTTTGAGATGCCGCTTAGCCCAATACGCTATCTGAAATAGGAGCGACGTAAATTGAAAAACGTGATAGAATTTCCCTGAATTCTTATATTAACCTTAATGTAAAATGATCTAATCGGTTCTCTGTTCGCCCTACCCTAAAAGTTTAATAGTGCCTTCCACTCGTCATTTCATGCGCTTTGAGATGCCGCTTAGCCCAATACGCTATCTGAAATAGGAGCGACGTAAATTGAACAAATGTGATAGAATTTCGCTGAATTCTTATAATAATCTTAACGTAAAATGATCTAATCGGGTCTTTGTTCGCCCAACCCTAGAAGTTTAATAGTGCATTTCACTCGTCATTTCATGCGCTTTGAGTTGCCGCTTAGCCCAATACGATATCTGAAATAGGAGCGATGTAAATTGAACAAATGTGATAGAATTTTGCTGAATTCTTAAATTAACCATAATATAAAATGATCTAATCGGCTCTCTGATTGCCCTACCCTAGAAGTTTAACAGTGCATTTTACTCGCCATTTCATGCGCATTGAGATGCCGCTTAGCCCAATACGCTATCTGAAATAGGGGCGACGTAAATTGAACAAATATGATAGAGTTTCGCTGAATTCTTAAATTAACCATAATATAAAATGATCTTATCGGGTCTCCGTTTGCCCTACCCTAGAAGTTTAACAGTGCATTTTACTCGCCATTTCTTGCGCTTTGAGATGCCGCTTCGCCCAATACGCTATCTGAAATATCAGCGACGTAAATTGAACAAATGTGATAGAATTACGCTGAATTCTTATATTAACCGTAATATAAAATGATCTAATCGGCTCTCTGATTGCCCTACCCTAGAAGTTTAACAGTGCATTTTACTCGCCATTTCATGCGGTTTGAGATGCCGCTTAGCCCAATACGCTATCTGAAATAGTAGCGACGTAAATTGAAAAACGTGATAGAATTTCCCTGAATTCTTATATTAACCTTAATGTAAAATGATCTAATCGGTTCTCTGTTCGCCCTACCCTAGAAGTTTAATAGTGCATTTTGCTCGCCATTCCACGCGCTTTAAGATGCCGCCTAGCCCAGTACGCTATCTGAAATTGGAGCGACGTAAATTGAACAAATGTGACAGAATTTTGCTGACATCTTAAATTAACCATAATATAAAATGATCTAATCGGGTCTCTGTTTGCCCTACCCTACAAGTTTAGCAGTGCATTTTGCTCGCCATTTCATGCGCTTTGAGATGGCGCTTAGCCCAATAAGCTATCTGAAATAGGAGCGACGTAAATTGAACAAATGTGATAGAATTACTCTAAATTCTTATATTAACCGTAATATAAAATGATCAAATCGGGTCTCTGTTTGCCTTATCCTAGAAGTTTAATAGTGCATTTCACTCGTCGTTTCATGCGCTTTGAGATGCCTCTTAGCCCAATAAGCTATCTGAAATAGGAGCGACGTAAATTGAACAAATGTGATAGAATATTTCTGAATTCTTAAATAAACCATAATATGAAATGATCTAATCGGGTCTCTGTTTGCCCTACCCTACAAGTTTAGCAGTGCATTTTACTCGCCATTTCATGCGCTTTGAAATGCCGCTTAGCCCAATACGCTATCTGCAATAGGAGCGACGTCCATTGAACAAATGTGATAGGATTTCGCTGAATTCTTAAATTAACCATAATATCAAATGATCTAATCGGGTCTCTGTTTGCCCTACCCTAGAAGTTTAATACTGCATTTCACTCGTCATTGCATGCGCTTTGAGTTGCCGCTTAGCCCAATACGATATCTGAAATAGGAGCGATGTAAATTGAACAAATGTGATAGAATTTTGCTGAATTCTTAAATTAACCATAATATAATATGATCTAATCGGGTCTCTGTTTGCCCTACCCTATAAGTTTAGTAGTGCATTTTACTCGCCCTTCCACGCGCTTTAAGATGCCGCCTAGCCCAGTACGCTATCTGAAATAGGAGAGACGTAAGTTGAACAAATGTGATAGAATTACGCCGAATTCTTATATTAACCGTAATATAAAATGATCTTATCGGGTCGCCGTTTGCCCTACCCTAGAAGTTTAACAGTTCATTTTGCTCGCCATTTCTTGCGCTTTGAGATGCCGCTTAGCCCAATACGCTATCTGAAATGTCAGCGACGTAAATTGAACAAATGTGGTAGAATTACGCTGAATTCTTATATTAATCGTAATATAAAATGATCTAATCGGCTCTCTGATTGCCCTACCCTAGAAGTTTAACAGTGCATTTTACTCGCCATTTCATGCGCTTTGAGATGCCGCTTAGCCCAATAAGCTATCAGAAATAGGAGCGACGTAAATTGAACAAATGTGATAGAATTTCGCTGAATTCTTATATTAACCGTAATATAAAATGATCAAATCGGGTCTCTGTTTGCCTTACCCTAGAAGTTTAATAGTGCATTTTACTCGCCATTTCATGCGCTTTGAGATGCCGCTTAGCCCAATACGCATCTGAAATAGGAGCGACGTAAATTGAACAAATATGATAGAATTACGCTGAATTATTATATTAACCGTAATATAAAATGATCTAATCGGGTCTCTGTTTGCCTTACCCTAGAAGTTTAATAGTGCATTTTACGCGCCATTTCATGCGCTTTGAGATGCCGCTTAGCCCAATACGCAATCTGAAATAGGAGCGACGTAAATTGAACAAATGTGATAGAATTTCGCTGAATTCTTATAATAACCAAAATATAAAGTGATCTAATCGTGTCTCTGATTGCCCTATCATAGAAGTTTAACAGTGCATTTTACTCGCCATTCCTCGCGTTTTAAGATCCCGCCTAGCCCAGTACGCTAGCTGAAATAGGAACGACGTAAATTGAAAAAATGTGATACAATTACGCTGCATTTTTAAATTAACGATAATATAAAATGATCTAATCGGGTCTCTGGTTGCCCTACCCTAGAAGTTTAATAGTGCATTTTACTCGCCATTTCTTGCGCTTTGAGATGCCGTTTAGCCCAATACGCTATCTAAAATATCAGCGACGTAAATTGAACAAATGTGAGAGAATCTCGCTGAATACTTATATTAACTTTAATGTAAAATGATCTAATCGGGTCTCTGTTCGCCCTACCATAGAAGTTTAATAGTGCATTTCACTCGCCATTTCATGCGCTTTGAGATGCCGCTTAGCCCAATACGCTATCTGAAATAGGAGCGACGTAAATAGAACAATTGTGATAGAATTTCGCTGAATTCTTATATTAACCAAAATATAAAATGATCTAATCGGGTCTCTGATTGCCCTATCATAGAAGTTTAATAGTGCATTTTACTCGCCAATCCACGCGCTTTAAGATTCCGTCTAGCCCAGTACGCTATCTGAAATAGGAGCGACGTAAATTGAACAAATGTGATAGAATTTGGCTGAATTCTTAAATTAACCATAATATAAAATGATCTAATCGGGTCTCTGTTTGCCCTACCCTAGAAGTTTAATAGTGCATTTTACTCGCCATTTCATGCGCTTTGAGATGGTGCTTAGCCCAATACGCTATCTGAAATAGGAGCGACGTACATTGAACAAATGTGATAGAATGTGGCTGAATTCTTAAATTAACCATAATATAAAATCATCTTATCGGGTCTCTGTTTGCCCTACCCTAGAAGTTTAATAGTGCATTTTACTCGCCATTTCTTGCGCTTTAAGATGCCGCCGAGCCCAGTACGCTATCTGAAGTAGGAGCGACGTAAGTTGAACAAATGTGATAGAATTACGCTGAATTCTTATATTAACCGTAATATAAAATGATCTAATCGGGTCTCTGTTTGCCTTACCCTAGAAGTTTAATAGTGCATTTTACTCGCCATTTCATGCGCTTTGAGATGCCGCTTAGCCCAATACGCAATCTGAAATAGGAGCGACGTAAATTGAACAAATGTGAGAGAATTTCCCTGAATTCTTATATACACCTTAATGTAAAATGATCTAATCGGGTCTTTGTTCGCCCTACCCTAGATGTTTAATAGTGCATTTCACTCGCCATTTCATGCGCTTTGAGATGCCGCTTAGCCCAATAAGCTATCTGAAATAGGAGCGACGTAAATTGAACAAATGTGATAGAATTTCGCTGAATTCTTATATTAACCGTAATATAAAATGATCAAATCGGGTCTCTGTTTGCCTTATCCTAGAAGTTTAATAGTGCATTTCACTCGTCATTTCATGCGCTTTGAGATGCCGCTTAGCCCAATACGCTATCTGAAAGAGGAGCGACGTAAATTGCACAAATATGATAGAGTTTCGCTGAATTCTTAAATTAACCATAATATAAAATGATCTTATCGGGTCTCTGTTTGCCCTACCCTAGAAGTTTAATAGTGCATTTTACTCGCCATTTCTTGCGCTTTGAGATGCCGCTTAGCCCAATACGATATCTGAAATATCAGCGACGTAAATTGAACAAATGTGATAGAATTACGCTGAATTCTTATATTAACCGTAATATAAAATGATCTAATCGGGTCTCTGTTTGCCTTATCCTAGAAGTTTAATAGTGCATTTCACTCGTCATTTCGTGCGCTTTGAGATGCATCTTAGCCCAATAAGCTATCTGAAATAGGAGCGACGTAAATTGAACAAATGTGATAGAATTTCGCTGAATTCTTATATTAACCTTAATGTAAAATGATCTAATCGGGTCTCTGTTCGCCCTACCCTAGAAGATTAATACTGCAGTTCACTCGTCATTGCATGCGCTTTGAGTTGCCGCTTAGCCCAATACGATATCTGAAATAGGAGCGATGTAAATTGAACAAATGTGATAGAATTTTGCTGAATTCTTAAATTAACCATAATATAATATGATCTAATCGGGTCTCTGTTTGCCCTACCCTATAAGTTTAGTAGTGCATTTTACTCGCCCTTCCACGCGCTTTAAGATGCCGCCTAGCCCAGTACGCTATCTGAAATAGGAGCGACGTAAGTTGAACAAATGTGATAGAATTACGCCGAATTCTTATATTAACCGTAATATAAAATGATCTTATCGGGTCGCCGTTTGCCCTACCCCAGAAGTTTAATAGTGCATTTTACTCGCCATTTCTTGCGCTTTGAGATGCCGCTTAGCCCAATACGATATCTGAAATATCAGCGACGTAAATGGAACAAATGTGATAGAATTACGCTGAATTCTTATATTAACCGTAATATAAAATGATCTAATCGGGTCTCTGTTTGCCTTATCCTAGAAGTTTAATAGTGCATTTCACTCGTCATTTCATGCGCTTTGAGATGCATCTTAGCCCAATAAGCTATCTGAAATAGGAGCGACGTAAATTGATCAAATGTGATAGAATCTCGCTGAATACTTATATTAACTTTAATGTAAAATGATCTAATCGGGTCTCTGTTCGCCCTACCATAGAAGTTTAATAGTGCATTTCACTCGCCATTTCATGCGCTTTGAGATGCCGCTTAGCCCAATACGCGATCTGAAATAGGAGCGACGTAAATAGAACAATTGTGATAGAATTTCGCTGAATTCTTATATTAACCAAAATATAAAATGATCTAATCGGGTCTCTGATTGCCCTATCAAAGAAGTTTAATAGTGCATTTTACTCGCCAATCCACGCGCTTTACGATTCCGCCTAGCCCAGTACGCTATCTGAAATGGGAGCGACGTAAATTGAACAAATGTGATAGAATTTTTCTGAATTCCTAAATAAACCATAATATGAAATGATCTAATCGAGTCTCTGTTTGCCCTACCCTAGATGTTTAACAGTGCATTTTACTCGCCATTTCATGCGCTTTGAGATGCCGCTTAGCCCAATACGCTATCTGAAATAGGAGCGACGTAAATTGAACAAATGTGATAGAATTTCCCTGAATACTTATATTAACCTTAATGTAAAATGATCTAATCGGGTCTCTGTTTGCCCTACCCTAGAAGTGTAATAGTGCATTTCACTCGCCATTTCATGCGCTTTGAGATGCCGCTTAGCCCAATACGCTATCTGAAATAGGAGCGACGTAAATAGAACAATTGTGATAGAATTTCGCTGAATTCTTATATTAACCAAAATATAAAATGATCTAATCGGGTCTCTGATTGCCCTATCAAAGAAGTTTAATAGTGCATTTTACTCGCCAATCCACGCGCTTTACGATTCCGTCTAGCCCAGTACGCTATCTGAAATTGGAGCGACGTAAATTGAACAAATGTGATAGAATTTCCCTGAATTCTTATATTAACCAAAATATAAAATGATCTAATCGGGTCTCTGATTGCCCTATCATAGAAGTTTAATAGCGCATTTTACTCGCCAATCCACGCGCTTTAAGATTCCGTCTAGCCCAGTACGCCATCTGAAATAGGAGCGACGTAAATTGAACAAATGTGATAGAATTTGGCTGAATTCTTAAATTAACCATAATATAAAATGATCTTATCGGGTCTCTGTTTGACCTACCCTAGAAGTTTAATAGTGCATTTTACTCGACATTTCTTGCGCTTTGAGATGCCGCTTAGCCCAATACGATATCTGAAATATCAGCGACGTAAATGGAACAAATGTGATAGAATTACGCTGGATTCTTATATTAACCGTAATATAAAATGATCTAATCGGGTCTCTGTTTGCCTTATCCTAGAAGTTTAATAGTGCATTTCACTCGTCATTTCATGCGCTTTGAGATGCATCTTAGCCCAATAAGCTATCTGAAATAGGAGCGACGTAAATTGAACAAATGTGATAGAATTTCGCTGAATTCTTATATTAACCAAAATATAAAATGATCTAATCGGGACTCTGATTCCCTATCATAGAAGTTTAGTAGTGCATTTTACTCGCCCTTCCCCGCGCTTTAAGATGCCGCCTAGCCCAGTACGTTATCTGAAATAGGAGCGACGTAAGTTGAACAAATGTGATAGAATTACGCTGAATTCTTATATTAACTGTAATATAAAATGATCTAATCGGGTCTCTGTTTGCCTTACCCTAGAAGTTTAATAGTGCATTTTACTCGCCATTTCATGCGCTTTGAGATGCCGCTTAGCCCAATACGCAATCTGAAATAGGAGCGACGTAAATTGAACAAATGTGATAGAATTTCGCTGAATTCTTATAATAACCAAAATATAAAGTGATCTAATCGTGCCTCTGATTGCCCTATCATAGAAGTTTAACAGTGCATTTTACTCGCCATTCCTCGCGTTTTAAGATCCCGCCTAGCCCAGTACGCTAGCTGAAATAGGAACGACGTAAATTGAAAAAATGTGATACAATTACGCTGCATTTTTAAATTAACGATAATATAAAATGATCTAATCGGGTCTCTGGTTGCCCTACCCTAGAAGTTCAATAGTGCATTTTACTCGCCATTTCTTGCGCTTTGAGATGCCGCTTAGCCCAATACGCTATCTAAAATATCAGCGACGTAAATTGAACAAATGTGAGAGAATCTCGCTGAATACTTATATTAACTTTAATGTAAAATGATCTAATCGGGTCTCTGTTCGCCCTACCATAGAAGTTTAATAGTGCATTTCACTCGCCATTTCATGCGCTTTGAGATGCCGCTTAGCCCAATACGCGATCTGAAATAGGAGCGACGTAAATAGAACAATTGTGATAGAATTTCGCTGAATTCTTATATTAACCAAAATATAAAATGATCTAATCGGGTCTCTGATTGCCCTATCAAAGAAGTTTAATAGTGCATTTTACTCGCCAATCCACGCGCTTTACGATTCCGCCTAGCCCAGTACGCTATCTGAAATAGGAGCGATGTAAATTGAACAAATCTGATAGAATTTTTCTGAATTCCTAAATAAACCATAATATGAAATGATCTAATCGAGTCTCTGTTTGCCCTACCCTAGATGTTTAACAGTGCATTTTACTCGCCATTTCATGCGCTTTGAGATGCCGCTTAGCCCAATACGCTATCTGAAATAGGAGCGACGTAAGTTGAACAAATGTGATAGAATTACGCCGAATTCTTATATTAACCGTAATATAAAATGATCTTATCGGGTCGCCGTTTGCCCTACCCTAGAAGTTTAACAGTTCATTTTGCTCGCCATTTCTTGCGCTTTGAGATGCCGCTTAGCCCAATACGCTATCTGAAATATCAGCGACGTAAATTGAACAAATGTGGTAGAATTACGCTGAATTCTTATATTAATCGTAATATAAAATGATCTAATCGGCTCTCTGATTGCCCTACCCTAGAAGTTTAACAGTGCATTTTACTCGCCATTTCATGCGGTTTGAGATGCCGCTTAGCCCAATACGCTATCTGAAATAGGAGCGACGTAAATTGAAAAACGTGATAGAATTTCCCTGAATTCTTATATTAACCTTAATGTAAAATGATCTAATCGGTTCTCTGTTCGCCCTACCCTAGAAGCTTAATAGTGCCTTTGACTCGTCATTTCATGCGCTTTGAGATGCCGCTTAGCCCAATACGCTATCTGAAATAGGAGCGACGTAAATAGAACAGTTGTGATAGATTTTCGCTGAATTCTTATATTAACCAAAATATAAAATGATCTAATCGGGTCTCTGATTGCCCTATCATAGAAGTTTAATAGTGCATTTCACTCGCCATTCCACGCGCTTTAAGATTCCGCCTAGCCCAGTACGCTATCTGAAATAGGAGCGACGTAAATTGAACAAATGTGATAGAATTTTGCTGAATTCTTAAATTAACCATAATATAATATGATCTAATCGGGTCTCTGTTTGCCCTACCCTATAAGTTTAGTAGTGCATTTTGCTCGCCCTTCCACGCGCTTTAAGATGCCGCCTAGCCCAGTACGCTATCTGAAATAGGAGCGACGTAAGTTGAACAAATGTGATAGAATTACGCTGAATGCTTATATACACCTTAATGTAAAATGATCTAATCGGGTCTTTGTTCGCCCTACCCTAGAAGTTTAATAGTGCATTTCACTCGCCATTTCATGCGCTTTGAGATGCCGCTTAGCCCAATAAGCTATCTGAAATAGGAGCGACGTAAATTGAACAAATGTGATAGAATTTCGCTGAATTCTTATATTAACCGTAATATAAAATGATCAAATCGGGTCTCTGTTTGCCTTATCCTAGAAGTTTAATAGTGCATTTCACTCGTCATTTCATGCGCTTTGAGATGCCGCTTAGCCCAATACGCTATCTGAAAGAGGAGCGACGTAAATTGCATAAATATGATAGAGTTTCGCTGAATTCTTAAATTAACCATAATATAAAATGATCTTATCGGGTCTCTGTTTGCCCTACCCTAGAAGTTTAATAGTGCATTTTACTCGCCATTTCTTGCGCTTTGAGATGCCGCTTAGCCCAATACGATATCTGAAATATCAGCGACGTAAATGGAACAAATGTGATAGAATTACGCTGAATTCTTATATTAACCGTAATATAAAATGATCTAATCGGGTCTCTGTTTGCCTTATCCTAGAAGTTTAATAGTGCATTTCACTCGTCATTTCATGCGCTTTGAGATGCATCTTAGCCCAATAAGCTATCTGAAATAGGAGCGACGTAAATTGATCAAATGTGATAGAATTTTGCTGAATTCTTATATTAACCAAAATTTAAATGATCTAATCGGGACTCTGATTCCCTATCATAGAAGTTTAGTAGTGCATTTTACTCGCCCTTCCACGCGCTTTAAGATGCCGCCTAGCCCAGTACGTTATCTGAAATAGGAGCGACGTAAGTTGAACAAATGTGATAGAATTACGCTGAATTCTTATATTAACCGTAATATAAAATGATCTAATCGGGTCTCTGTTTGCCTTACCCTAGAAGTTTAATAGTGCATTTTACTCGCCATTTCATGCGCTTTGAGATGCCGCTTAGCCCAATACGCATCTGAAATAGGAGCGACGTATATTGAACAAATATGATAGAATTACGCCGAATTATTATATTAACCGTAATATAAAATGATCTAATCGGGTCTCTGTTTGCCTTACCCTAGAAGTTTAATAGTGCATTTTACTCGCCATTTCATGCGCTTTGAGATGCCGCTTAGCCCAATACGCAATCTGAAATAGGAGCGACGTAAATTGAACAAATGTGATAGAATTTCGCTGAATTCTTATAATAACCAAAATATAAAGTGATCTAATCGTGCCTCTGATTGCCCTATCATAGAAGTTTAACAGTGCATTTTACTCGCCATTCCTCGCGTTTTAAGATCCCGCCTAGCCCAGTACGCTAGCTGAAATAAGAACGACGTAAATTGAAAAAATGTGATACAATTACGCTGCATTTTTAAATTAACGATAATATAAAATGATCTAATCGGGTCTCTGTTTGCCTTACCCTAGAAGTTTAATAGTGCATTTTACTCGCCATTTCATGCGCTTTGAGATGCCGCTTAGCCCAATACGCTATCTGAAATAGGAGCGACGTAAATTGAACAAATGTGATAGAATTTCCCTGAATACTTATATTAACCTTAATGTAAAATGATCTAATCGGGTCTCTGTTTGCCCTACCCTAGAAGTGTAATAGTGCATTTCACTCGCCATTTCATGCGCTTTGAGATGCCGCTTAGCCCAATACGCTATCTGAAATAGGAGCGACGTAAATAGAACAATTGTGATAGAATTTCGCTGAATTCTTATATTAACCAAAATATAAAATGATCTAATCGGGTCTCTGATTGCCCTATCAAAGAAGTTTAATAGTGCATTTTACTCGCCAATCCACGCGCTTTACGATTCCGTCTAGCCCAGTACGCTATCTGAAATTGGAGCGACGTAAATTGAACAAATGTGACAGAATTTTGCTGACATCTTAAATTAACCATAATATAAAATGATCTAATCGGGTCTCTGTTTGCCCTACCCTACAAGTTTAGCAATGCATTTTACTCGCCATTTCATGCGCTTTGAGATGCCGCTTAGCCCAATACGCTATCTGAAATAGGAGCGACGTAAATTGAACAAATGTGATAGAATTTCCCTGAATTCTTATATTAACCAAAATATAAAATGATCTAATCGGGTCTCTGATTGCCCTATCATAGAAGTTTAATAGCGCATTTTACTCGCCAATCCACGCGCTTTAAGATTCCGTCTAGCCCAGTACGCTATCTGAAATAGGAGCGACGTAAATTGAACAAATGTGATAGAATTTGGCTGAATTCTTAAATTAACCATAATATAAAATGATCTTATCGGGTCTCTGTTTGACCTACCCTAGAAGTTTAATAGTGCATTTTACTCGACATTTCTTGCGCTTTGAGATGCCGCTTAGCCCAATACGATATCTGAAATATCAGCGACGTAAATGGAACAAATGTGATAGAATTACGCTGGATTCTTATATTAACCGTAATATAAAATGATCTAATCAGGTCTCTGTTTGCCTTATCCTAGAAGTTTAATAGTGCATTTCACTCGTCATTTCATGCGCTTTGAGATGCATCTTAGCCCAATAAGCTATCTGAAATAGGAGCGACGTAAATTGAACAAATGTGATAGAATTTCGCTGAATTCTTATATTAACCAAAATATAAAATGATCTAATCGGGACTCTGATTCCCTATCATAGAAGTTTAGTAGTGCATTTTACTCGCCCTTCCCCGCGCTTTAAGATGCCGCCTAGCCCAGTACGTTATCTGAAATAGGAGCGACGTAAGTTGAACAAATGTGATAGAATTACGCTGAATTCTTATATTAACTGTAATATAAAATGATCTAATCGGGTCTCTGTTTGCCTTACCCTAGAAGTTTAATAGTGCATTTTACTCGCCATTTCATGCGCTTTGAGATGCCGCTTAGCCCAATACGCAATCTGAAATAGGAGCGACGTAAATTGAACAAATGTGATAGAATTTCGCTGAATTCTTATAATAACCAAAATATAAAGTGATCTAATCGTGCCTCTGATTGCCCTATCATAGAAGTTTAACAGTGCATTTTACTCGCCATTCCTCGCGTTTTAAGATCCCGCCTAGCCCAGTACGCTAGCTGAAATAAGAACGACGTAAATTGAAAAAATGTGATACAATTACGCTGCATTTTTAAATTAACGATAATATAAAATGATCTAATCGGGACTCTGATTCCCTATCATAGAAGTTTAGTAGTGCATTTTACTCGCCCTTCCCCGCGCTTTAAGATGCCGCCTAGCCCAGTACGTTATCTGAAATAGGAGCGACGTAAGTTGAACAAATGTGATAGAATTACGCTGAATTCTTATATTAACTGTAATATAAAATGATCTAATCGGGTCTCTGTTTGCCTTACCCTAGAAGTTTAATAGTGCATTTTACTCGCCTTTTCATGCGCTTTGAGATGCCGCTTAGCCCAATACGCATCTGAAATAGGAGCGACGTAAATTGAACAAATATGATAGAATTACGCTGAATTCTTATATTAACCGTAATATCAAATGATCTAATCGGGTCTCTGTTTGCCCTACCCAAGAAGTTTAACAGCGCATTTTAATCGCCAGTTCATGCGCTTTGAGATGCAGCTTAGCCCAATACGCTATCTGAAATAGGAGCGACGTAAATTGAACAAATGTGATAGAATTTTTCTGAATTCTTAAATAAACCATAATATGAAATGATCTAATCGGGTCTCTGTTTGCTCTACCCTAGATGTTTAACAGTGCATTTTACTCGCCATTTCATGCGCTTTGAGATGCCGCTTAGCCCAATACGCTATCTGAAATAGGAGCGACGTAAATTGAACAAATGTGATAGAATTTCCCTGAATACTTATATACACCTTAATGTAAAATGATCTAATCGGGTCTTTGTTCGCCCTACCCTAGAAGTTTAATAGTGCATTTCACTCGCCATTTCATGCGCTTTGAGATGCCGCTTAGCCCAATAAGCTATCTGAAATAGGAGCGACGTAAATTGAACAAATGTGATAGAATTTCGCTGAATTCTTATATTAACCGTAATATAAAATGATCTAATCGGGTCTCTGTTTGCCTTATCCTAGAAGTTTAATAGTGCATTTTACTCGCCATTTCATGCTCTTTGAGATGCCGCTTAGCCCAATACGCAATCTGAAATAGGAGCGACGTAAATTGAACAAATGTGATAGAATTACGCTGCATTTTTAAATTAACGATAATATAAAATGATCTAATCGGGTCTCTGGTTGCCCTACCCTAGAAGTTTAATAGTGCATTTTACTCGCCATTTCTTGCGCTTTGAGATGCCGCTTAGCCCAATACGCTATCTAAAATATCAGCGACGTAAATTGAGCAAATGTGAGAGAATCTCGCTGAATACTTATATTAACTTTAATGTAAAATGATCTAATCGGGTCTCTGTTCGCCCTACCATAGAAGATTAATAATGCATTTCACACGCCATTTCATGCGCTTTGAGATGCCGCTTAGCCCAATACGCTATCTGAAATAGGAGCGACGTAAATAGAACAATTGTGATAGAATTTCGCTGAATTCTTATATTAACCAAAATATAAAATGTTCTAATCGGGTCTCTGATTGCCCTATCAAAGAAGTTTAATAGTGCACTTTACTCGCCAATCCACGCGCTTTACGATTCCGTCTAGCCCAGTACGCTATCTGAAATTGGAGCGACGTAAATTGAACAAATGTGACAGAATTTTGCTGACATCTTAAATTAACCATAATATAAAATGATCTAATCGGGTCTCTGTTTGCCCTACCCTACAAGTTTAGCAGTGCATTTTACTCGCCATTTCATGCGCTTTGAGATGCCGCTTAGCCCAATACGCTATCTGAAATAGGAGCGACGTAAATTGAACAAATGTGATAGAATTTCCCTGAATTCTTATATTAACCAAAATATAAAATGATCTAATCGGGTCTCTGATTGCCCTATCATAGAAGTTTAATAGCGCATTTTACTCGCCAATCCACGCGCTTTAAGATTCCGTCTAGCCCAGTACGCTATCTGAAATAGGAGCGACGTAAATTGAACAAATGTGATAGAATTTGGCTGAATTCTTAAATTAACCATAATATAAAATGATCTTATCGGGTCTCTGTTTGACCTACCCTAGAAGTTTAATAGTGCATTTTACTCGACATTTCTTGCGCTTTGAGATGCCGCTTAGCCCAATACGATATCTGAAATATCAGCGACGTAAATGGAACAAATGTGATAGAATTACGCTGGATTCTTATATTAACCGTAATATAAAATGATCTAATCGGGTCTCTGTTTGCCTTATCCTAGAAGTTTAATAGTGCATTTCACTCGTCATTTCATGCGCTTTGAGATGCATCTTAGCCCAATAAGCTATCTGAAATAGGAGCGACGTAAATTGAACAAATGTGATAGAATTTCGCTGAATTCTTATATTAACCAAAATATAAAATGATCTAATCGGGACTCTGATTCCCTATCATAGAAGTTTAGTAGTGCATTTTACTCGCCCTTCCCCGCGCTTTAAGATGCCGCCTAGCCCAGTACGTTATCTGAAATAGGAGCGACGTAAGTTGAACAAATGTGATAGAATTACGCTGAATTCTTATATTAACTGTAATATAAAATGATCTAATCGGGTCTCTGTTTGCCTTACCCTAGAAGTTTAATAGTGCATTTTACTCGCCATTTCATGCGCTTTGAGATGCCGCTTAGCCCAATACGCAATCTGAAATAGGAGCGACGTAAATTGAACAAATGTGATAGAATTTCGCTGAATTCTTATAATAACCAAAATATAAAGTGATCTAATCGTGCCTCTGATTGCCCTATCATAGAAGTTTAACAGTGCATTTTACTCGCCATTCCTCGCGTTTTAAGATCCCGCCTAGCCCAGTACGCTAGCTGAAATAAGAACGACGTAAATTGAAAGAATGTGATACAATTACGCTGCATTTTTAAATTAACGATAATATAAAATGATCTAATCGGGTCTCTGGTTGCCCTACCCTAGAAGTTCAATAGTGCATTTTACTCGCCATTTCTTGCGCTTTGAGATGCCGCTTAGCCCAATACGCTATCTAAAATATCAGCGACGTAAATTGAACAAATGTGAGAGAATCTCGCTGAATACTTATATTAACTTTAATGTAAAATGATCTAATCGGGTCTCTGTTCGCCCTACCATAGAAGTTTAATAGTGCATTTCACTCGCCATTTCATGCGCTTTGAGATGCCGCTTAGCCCAATACGCGATCTGAAATAGGAGCGACGTAAATAGAACAATTGTGATAGAATTTCGCTGAATTCTTATATTAACCAAAATATAAAATGATCTAATCGGGTCTCTGATTGCCCTATCAAAGAAGTTTAATAGTGCATTTTACTCGCCAATCCACGCGCTTTACGATTCCGCCTAGCCCAGTACGCTATCTGTAATAGGAGCGACGTAAATTGAACAAATCTGATAGAATTTTTCTGAATTCCTAAATAAACCATAATATGAAATGATCTAATCGAGTCTCTGTTTGCCCTACCCTAGATGTTTAACAGTGCATTTTACTCGCCATTTCATGCGCTTTGAGATGCCGCTTAGCCCAATACGCTATCTGAAATAGGAGCGACGTAAATTGAACAAATGTGATAGAATTTCCCTGAATACTTATATTAACCTTAATGTAAAATGATCTAATCGGGTCTCTGTTTGCCCTACCCTAGAAGTGTAATAGTGCATTTCACTCGCCATTTCATGCGCTTTGAGATGCCGCTTAGCCCAATACGCTATCTGAAATAGGAGCGACGTAAATAGAACAATTGTGATAGAATTTCGCTGAATTCTTATATTAACCAAAATATAAAATGATCTAATCGGGTCTCTGATTGCCCTATCAAAGAAGTTTAATAGTGCATTTTACTCGCCAATCCACGCGCTTTACGATTCCGTCTAGCCCAGTACGCTATCTGAAATTGGAGCGACGTAAATTGAACAAATGTGACAGAATTTTGCTGACATCTTAAATTAACCATAATATAAAATGATCTAATCGGGTCTCTGTTTGCCCTACCCTACAAGTTTAGCAGTGCATTTTACTCGCCATTTCATGCGCTTTGAGATGCCGCTTAGCCCAATACGCTATCTGAAATAGGAGCGACGTAAATTGAACAAATGTGATAGAATTTCCCTGAATTCTTATATTAACCAAAATATAAAATGATCTAATCGGGACTCTGATTCCCTATCATAGAAGTTTAGTAGTGCATTTTACTCGCCCTTCCCCGCGCTTTAAGATGCCGCCTAGCCCAGTACGTTATCTGAAATAGGAGCGACGTAAGTTGAACAAATGTGATAGAATTACGCTGAATTCTTATATTAACTGTAATATAAAATGATCTAATCGGGTCTCTGTTTGCCTTACCCTAGAAGTTTAATAGTGCATTTTACTCGCCATTTCATGCGCTTTGAGATGCCGCTTAGCCCAATACGCATCTGAAATAGGAGCGACGTAAATTGAACAAATATGATAGAATTACGCTGAATTCTTATATTAACCGTAATATCAAATGATCTAATCGGGTCTCTGTTTGCCCTACCCAAGAAGTTTAACAGCGCATTTTAATCGCCAGTTCATGCGCTTTGAGATGCAGCTTAGCCCAATACGCTATCTGAAATAGGAGCGACGTAAATTGAACAAATGTGATAGAATTTTTCTGAATTTTTAAATAAACCATAATATGAAATGATCTAATCGGGTCTCTGTTTGCTCTACCCTAGATGTTTAACAGTGCATTTTACTCGCCATTTCATGCGCTTTGAGATGCCGCTTAGCCCAATACGCTATCTGAAATAGGAGCGACGTAAATTGAACAAATGTGATAGAATTTCCCTGAATACTTATATACACCTTAATGTAAAATGATCTAATCGGGTCTTTGTTCGCCCTACCCTAGAAGTTTAATAGTGCATTTCACTCGCCATTTCATGCGCTTTGAGATGCCGCTTAGCCCAATAAGCTATCTGAAATAGGAGCGACGTAAATTGAACAAATGTGATAGAATTTCGCTGAATTCTTATATTAACCGTAATATAAAATGATCTAATCGGGTCTCTGTTTGCCTTATCCTAGAAGTTTAATAGTGCATTTTACTCGCCATTTCATGCGCTTTGAGATGCCGCTTAGCCCAATACGCAATCTGAAATAGGAGCGACGTAAATTGAACAAATGTGATAGAATTACGCTGCATTTTTAAATTAACGATAATATAAAATGATCTAATCGGGTCTCTGGTTGCCCTACCCTAGAAGTTTAATAGTGCATTTTACTCGCCATTTCTTGCGCTTTGAGATGCCGCTTAGCCCAATACGCTATCTAAAATATCAGCGACGTAAATTGAGCAAATGTGAGAGAATCTCGCTGAATACTTATATTAACTTTAATGTAAAATGATCTAATCGGGTCTCTGTTCGCCCTACCATAGAAGATTAATAATGCATTTCACACGCCATTTCATGCGCTTTAAGATGCCGCTTAGCCCAATACGCTATCTGAAATAGGAGCGACGTAAATAGAACAATTGTGATAGAATTTCGCTGAATTCTTATATTAACCAAAATATAAAATGATCTAATCGGGTCTCTGATTGCCCTATCAAAGAAGTTTAATAGTGCACTTTACTCGCCAATCCACGCGCTTTACGATTCCGTCTAGCCCAGTACGCTATCTGAAATTGGAGCGACGTAAATTGAACAAATGTGACAGAATTTTGCTGACATCTTAAATTAACCATAATATAAAATGATCTAATCGGGTCTCTGTTTGCCCTACCCTACAAGTTTAGCAGTGCATTTTACTCGCCATTTCATGCGCTTTGAGATGCCGCTTAGCCCAATACGCTATCTGAAATAGGAGCGACGTAAATTGAACAAATGTGATAGAATTTCCCTGAATTCTTATATTAACCAAAATATAAAATGATCTAATCGGGACTCTGATTCCCTATCATAGAAGTTTAGTAGTGCATTTTACTCGCCCTTCCCCGCGCTTTAAGATGCCGCCTAGCCCAGTACGTTATCTGAAATAGGAGCGACGTAAGTTGAACAAATGTGATAGAATTACGCTGAATTCTTATATTAACTGTAATATAAAATGATCTAATCGGGTCTCTGTTTGCCTTACCCTAGAAGTTTAATAGTGCATTTTACTCGCCATTTCATGCGCTTTGAGATGCCGCTTAGCCCAATACGCATCTGAAATAGGAGCGACGTAAATTGAACAAATATGATAGAATTACGCTGAATTCTTATATTAACCGTAATATCAAATGATCTAATCGGGTCTCTGTTTGCCCTACCCAAGAAGTTTAACAGCGCATTTTAATCGCCAGTTCATGCGCTTTGAGATGCAGCTTAGCCCAATACGCTATCTGAAATAGGAGCGACGTAAATTGAACAAATGTGATAGAATTTTTCTAAATTCTTAAATAAACCATAATATGAAATGATCTAATCGGGTCTCTGTTTGCCCTACCCTAGATGTTTAACAGTGCATTTCACTCGCCATTTCATGCGCTTTGAGATGCCGCTTAGCCCAATACGCTATCTGAAATAGGAGCGACGTAAATTGAACAAATGTGATAGAATTTCCCTGAATTCTTATATTAACATTAATGTAAAATGATCTAATCGGGTCTCTGTTCGCCCTACCCTAGAAGTTTAATGGTGCATTTCACTCGTCATTTCATGCGCTTTGAGATGCCGCTTAGCCCAATATGCTATCTGAAATTGGAGCGACGTAAATTGAACAAATGTGATAGAATTTCGCTGAATTCTTAAATTAACCATAATATAAAATGATCCAATCGGGTCTCTGTTCGCCGTACCATAGAAGTCTAATAGTGCATTTCACTCGCCATTTCATGCGCTTTGAGATGCCGCTTAGCCCAATACGCTATCTGAAATAGGAGCGACGTAAATTGAACAAATGTGATAGAATTTCCCTGAAATCTTATATTAAACAAAATATAAAAGGATCTAATCGGGTCTCTGATTACTCTATCATAGAAGTTTAGTAGTGCATTTTACTCGCCCTTCCACGCGCTTTAAGATGCCGCATAGGTCAGTAGGCTATCTGAAATAGGAGCGACGTAAGATGAACAAATGCGATAGAATTACGCTGAATTCTTATATTAACCGTAATATAAAATGAACTAATCGGGTCTCCGTTTGCCTTATCCTAGAAGTTTAATAGCGCATTTAACGCGCCATATCATGCGCTTTGAGAGGCCGCTTAGCCCAATACGCTATCTGAAATACGAGCGACGTAAATTGAACAAATGTGATAGAATTTCCGTGAATTCTTATATAAACCTTAATGTAAAATGATCCAATCGGGTCTCTGTTCGCCCTACCATAGAAGTCTAATAGTGCATTTCACTCGCCATTTCATGCGCTTTGAGTTGCAGCTTAGCCCAATACGCTATCTGAAATAGGAGCGACGTAAGTTGAACAAATGTGATAGAATTTGGCTGAATTCTTATATTATCCGTAATATAAAATGATCTAATCGGGTCTCTGTTTGCCTTACCCTAGAAGTTTAATAGTGCATTTTACTCGCCATTTCATGCGCTTTGAGATGCCGCTTAGCCCAATACGCTATCTGAAATAGGAGCGACGTAAATTGAACAAATGTGATAGAATTTCCCTGAAATCTTATATTAAACAAAATATAAAAGGATCTAATCGGGTCTCTGATTACTCTATCATAGAAGTTTAGTAGTGCATTTTACTCGCCCTTCCACGCGCTTTAAGATGCCGCATAGGTCAGTAGGCTATCTGAAATAGGAGCGACGTAAGATGAACAAATGCGATAGAATTACGCTGAATTCTTATATTAACCGTAATATAAAATGAACTAATCGGGTCTCCGTTTGCCTTATCCTAGAAGTTTAATAGCGCATTTAACGCGCCATATCATGCGCTTTGAGAGGCCGCTTAGCCCAATACGCTATCTGAAATACGAGCGACGTAAATTGAACAAATGTGATAGAATTTCCGTGAATTCTTATATAAACCTTAATGTAAAATGATCCAATCGGGTCTCTGTTCGCCCTACCATAGAAGTCTAATAGTGCATTTCACTCGCCATTTCATGCGCTTTGAGATGCCGCTTAGCCCAATACGCTATCTGAAATAGGAGCGACGGAAATAGAACAATTGTGATAGAATTTCGCTGAATTCTTATATTAACCAAAATATAAAATGATCTAATCGGGTCTCTGTTTGCCCTACCCAAGAAGTTTAACAGCGCATTTTAATCGCCAGTTCATGCGCTTTGAGATGCAGCTTAGCCCAATACGCTATCTGAAATAGGAGCGACGTAAATTGAACAAATGTGATAGAATTTCCCTGAATACTTATATTAACCTTAATGTAAAATGATCTAATCGGGTCTCTGTTCGCCCTACCCTAGAAGTGTAATAGTGCATTTCACTCGCCATTTCATGCGCTTTGAGATGCCGCTTAGCCCAATACGCTATCTGAAATAGGAGCGACGGAAATAGAACAATTGTGATAGAATTTCGCTGAATTCTTATATTAACCAAAATATAAAATGATCTAATCGGGTCTCTGATTGCCCTATCATAGAAGTTTAATAGTGCATTTTACTCGCCAATCCACGCGCTTTAAGATTCCGCCTAGCCCAGTACGCTATCTGAAATAGGAGCGACGTAAATTGAACAAATGTGATAGAATTTGGCTGAATTCTTAAATTAACCATAATATAAAATGATCTAATCGGGTCTCTGTTTGCCTTACCCTAGAAGTTTAATAGTGCATTTTACTCGCCATTTCTTGCGCTTTAAGATGCCGCCGAGCCCAGTACGCTATCTGAAGTAGGAGCGACGTAAGTTGAACAAATGTGATAGAATTACGCTGAATTCTTATATTATCCGTAATATAAAATGATCTAATCGGTTCTCTGTTCGCCCTACCCTAGAAGTTTAATAGTGCCTTTCACTCGTCATTTCATGCGCTTTGAGATGCCGCTTAGCCCAATACGCTATCTGAAATAGGAGCGACGTAAATTGAACGAATGTGATAGAATTTGCCTGAATTCTTAAATTAACCATAATATAATATGATCTAATCGGGTCTCTGTTTGCCCTACCCTATAAGTTTAATAGTGCATTTCACTCGTCATTTCATGCGCTTTGAGATGCCGCTTAGCCCAATACGCTATCTGCAATAGGAGCGACGTAAATTGAACAAATGTGATAGAATTCGGCTGTATTCTTAAATTAACCATAATATAAAATGATCTAATCGGGTCTCTGTTTGCCCCACCCTAGAAGTTTAACAGTGCACTTTACTCGCCATTTCATGCGCTTTGAGATGCCGCTTAGCCCAATACGCTATCTGAAATAGGAGCGACGTAAATTGAACAAATGTGATAGAATTTCCCTGAATACTTATATTAACCTTAATATAATATGATCTAATCGGGTCTCTGTTTGCCCTACCCTATAAGTTTAATAGTGCATTTTACTCGCCATTTCATGCGCTTTGAGATGCATCTTAGCCCAATAAGCTCTCTGAAATAGGAGCGACGTAAATTGAACAAATGTGATAGAATTTCGCTGAATTCTTATATTAACCAAAAGATAAAATGATGTAATCGGGACTCTGATTCCCTATCATAGAAGTTTAGTAGTGCATTTTACTCGCCCTTCCACGCGCTTTAAGATGCCGCCTAGCCCAGTACGTTATCTGAAATAGGAGCGACGTAAGTTGAACAAATGTGATAGAATTACGCTGAATTCTTATATTAACCGTAATATAAAATGATCTAATCGGGTCTCTGTTTGCCTTACCCTAGAAGTTTAATAGTGCATTTTACTCGCCATTTCATGCGCTTTGAGATGCCGCTTAGCCCAATACGCATCTGAAATAGGAGCGACGTAAATTGAACAAATATGATAGAATTACGCTGAATTCTTATATTAACCGTAATATAAAATCATCTAATCGGGTCTCTGTTTGCCTTAACCTAGAAGTTTAATAGTGCATTTTACTCGCCATTTCATGCGCTTTGAGATGCCGCTTAGCCCAATACGCTATCTGCAATAGGAGCGACGTCCATTGAACAAATGTGATAGAATTTCGCTGAATTCTTAAATCAACCATAATATCAAATGATCTAATCGGGTCTCTGTTTGCCCTACCCAAGAAGTTTAACAGCGCATTTTAATCGCCAGTTCATGCGCTTTGAGATGCAGCTTAGCCCAATACGCTATCTGGAATAGGGGCGACGTAAATTGAACAAATGTGATAGAATTTTTCTGAATTCTTAAATAAACCATAATATGAAATGATCTAATCGGGTCTCTGTTTGCTCTACCCTAGATGTTTAACAGTGCATTTTACTCGCCATTTCATGCGCTTTGAGATGCCGCTTAGCCCAATACGCTATCTGAAATAGGAGCGACGTAAATTGAACAAATGTGATAGAATTTCCCTGAATACTTATATTAACCTTAATGTAAAATGATCTAATCGGGTCTCTGTTCGCCCTACCCTAGATATTTAACAGTGCATTTTACTCGCCATTTCATGCGCTTTGAGATGCCGCTTAGCCCAATACGCTATCTGAAATAGGAGCGACGTAAATTGAACAAATGTGATCGAATTTGGCTGAATTCTTAAATTAACCATAATATAAAATGATCTAATCGGGTCTGTGTTTGCCTTACCCTAGAAGTTTAATAGTGCATTTTACTCGCCATTTCTTGCGCTTTAAGATGCCGCCGAGCCCAGTACGCTATCTGAAGTAGGAGCGACGTAAGTTGAATAAATGTGATAGAACTACGCTGAATTCTTATATTATCCGTAATATAAAATGATCTAATCGGTTCTCCGTTCGCCCTACCCTAGAAGTTTAATAGTGCCTTTCACTCGTCATTTCATGCGCTTTGAGATGCCGCTTAGCCCAATACGCTATCTGCAATAGGAGCGACGTAAATTGAACAAATGTGATAGAATTCGGCTGAATTCTTAAATTAACCATAATATAAAATGATCTAATCGGGTCTCTGTTTGCCCCACCCTAGAAGTTTAACAGTGCATTTTACTCGCCATTTCATGCGCTTTGAGATGCCGCTTAGCCCAATACGCTATCTGAAATAGGAGCGACGTAAATTGAACAAATGTGATAGAATTTCCCTGAATACTTATATTAACCTTAATGTAAAATGATCTAATCGGGTCTCTGTTCGCCCTACCCTAGAAGTTTAATAGTGCATTTCACTCGCCATTTCATGCGCTTTGAGATGCCGCTTAGCCCAATACGCTATCTGAAATAGGAGCGACGTAAATAGAACAATTGTGATAGAATTTCGCTGAATTCTTATATTAACCAAAATATAAAATGATCTAATCGGGTCTCCGATTGCCCTATCATAGAAGTTTAATAGTGCATTTTACTCGCCAATCCACGCGCTTTAAGATTCCGCCTATCCCAGTACGCTATCTGAAATAGGAGCGACGTAAGTTGAACAAATGTGATAGAATTTGGCTGATTTCTTAAATTAACCATAATATAAAATTATCTAATCGGGTCTCCGTTTGCCCTACCCTAGAAGTTTAACAGCGCATTTTAATCGCCATTTCATGCGCTCTGAGATGCAGCTTAGCCCAATACGCTATCTGAAATAGGAGCGACGTAAATTGAACAAATGTGATACAATTTTTCTGAATTCTTAAATAAACCATAATATGAAATGATCTACTCGGATCTCTGTTTGCCCTACCCTAGAAGTGTAACAGTGCATTTTACTCGCCATTTCATGCTCTTTGAGATGCCGCTTAGCCCAATACGCTATCTGAAATAGGCGCGACGTAAATTGAACAAATGTGATAGAATTTCCCTGAATACTTATATTAACCTTAATGTAAAATGATCTAATCGGGTCTCTGTTCGCCCCACCCTAGAAGTTTAATAGTGCATTTCACTCGCCATTTCATGCGCTTTGAGATGCCGCTTAGCCCAATACGCTATCTGAAATAGGAGCGACGTAAATAGAACAATTGTGATAGAATTTCGCTGAATTCTTATATTAACCAAAATATAAAATGATCTAATCGGGTCTCTGATTGCCCTATCGTAGAAGTTTAATAGTGCATTTTACTCGCCAATCCACGCGCTTTAAGATTCCGCCTAGCCCAGTACGCTATCTGAAATAGGAGCGACGTAAATTGAACAAATGTGATAGAATTTGGCTGAATTCTTAAATTAACCATAATATAAAATGATCTAATCGGGTCTCTGTTTGCCCTACCCTAGAAGTTTAATAGTGCATTTTACTCGCCATTTCATGCGCTTTGAGATGCCGTATAGCCCAATACGCTATCTGAAATAGGAGCGACGTAAATTGAACAAATGTGATAGAATTTCCGTGAATCCTTATATTAACCTTAATGTAAAATGATCTAATCGGGTCTCTGTTCGCCCTACCATAGAAGTCTAATGGTGCGTTTCACTCGCCATTTCATGCGCTTTGAGATGCCGCTTAGCCGAATACGCTATCTGATATAGGAGCGACGTAAATTGAACAAATGTGATACTATTTCCCTGAAATCTTATATTAAACAAAATATAAACTGATCTAATCGGGTCTCTGATTGCCCTATCATAGAAGTTTAGTAGTGCATTTTACTCGCCATTCCACGCGCTTTAAGCTTCCGCCTAGCCCAGTACGCTATCTGAAATAGGAGCGACGTAAGTTGAACAAATGTGATAGAATTTTGCTGAATTCTTAAATTAACCATAATATAAAATGATCTAATCGGGTCTCTGTTTGCCCTAGCCCAGAAGTTTAACAGTTCATTTTAGTCGCCATTTCATGCGCTTTGAGATCCGGCTTAGCCCAATACGCTATCTGAAATAGGAGCGACGTAAATTGAACAAATGTGATAGAATTTCCCTGAAACCTTATATTAATCAAAATATAAAATGATCTACTCGGGTCTCTGATTGCCCTATCATAGAAGATTAGTAGTGCATTTTACTCGCCATTCCACGCGCTTTCAGATGCCGCCTAGACCAGTACGCTATCTGAAATAGGAGCGACGTAACTTGAACAAATGTGATAGAATTACGCTGAATTCTTTTATTAACCATAATGTAAAATGATCGGCTCGGGTCTCTGTTCGCCCTAGCCTAGAAGTTTAATAGTGCATTTTGTTCGACATTTCATGCGCTTTGAGATGACGCTTAGCCCAATACGCTATCTGAAATTGGAGCGACGTAAATTGAACAAATGTGATAGAATTTCGCTGAATTCTTAAATTAACCATAATATAAAATGATCCAATCGGGTCTCTGTTCGCCCTACCATAGAAGTCTAATAGTGCATTTCACTCGCCATTTCATGCGCTTTGAGATGCCGCTTAGCCCAATACGCTATCTGAAATAGGAGCGACGTAAATTGAACAAATGTGATAGAATTTCCCTGAAATCTCATATTAAACAAAATATAAAATGATCTAATCGGGTCTCTGATTGCTCTATCATAGAAGATTAGTAGTGCATTTTACTCGCCCTTCCACGCGCTTTAAGATGCCGCATAGGTCAGTAGGCTATCTGAAATAGGAGCGACGTAAGATGAACAAATGTGATAGAATTACGCTGAATTCTTATATTAACCGTAATATAAAATGAACTAATCGGGTCTCCGTTTGCCTTATCCTAGAAGTATAATAGCGCATTTTACGCGCCATTTCATGCGCTTTGAGAGGCCGCTTAGCCCAATACGCTATCTGAAATAGGAGCGACGTAAATTGAACAAATGTGATAGAATTT
>CAKAJE020000948.1:0-45381 GCA_916610135.2 Macropis europaea | reverse complement strand
TTAGATCATTTTATATTATGGTTAATTCAAGAATTCTTCGAAAATCTATCACATTTGTTCTATTTACATCGCTCCTATTTCAGATAGCGTACTGGGCTAAGCGGCATCTCAAAGCGCATGAAGTGACGAGTAAAATGCACTATTAAACTTCTAGGGTAGGGCAAACAGAGACCCGATTAGATCAATTTATATTAAGGTTAATATAAGTATTCAGGGAAATTCTATCACATTTGTTCAATTTACGTCGTTCCTATTTCAGCTACCGTACTGGGCTAGGCGGCATCTTAAAAGGCGATGAATGGCGAGTAAAATGCACTACTAAACTTCTATGATACGGCAATCAGAGAGCCGATTAGATCATTTTATATTTTGGTTAATATAAGAATTCAGCGAAATTCTATCACAATTGTTCTATTTACGTCGCTCCTATTGCAGATAGCGTATTGGGCTAAGCGGCATCGCAAAGCGCATGAATTGACGAGTGAAATGCACTATTAAACTTCTTGGGTAGGGCGAACAAAGACCCGATTAGATCATTTTACATTAAGGTTAATATAAGAATTCAGCGAAATTCTATCACATTTGTTCAATTTACGTCGCTCCTATTTCAGATAGCATATCGGGCTAAGCGGCATCGCAAAGCGCATGAAATGACGAGTGAAATGCACTATTAAACTTCTTGGGTAGGGCGAACAGAGAGCCGATTACATCATTTTATATTATGGTTAATTTAAGAATTCGGTAAAATTCTATCACATTTGTTCAATTTACGTCGCTCCTATTTCAGATAGCATATTGGGCTAAGCGGCATCTCAAAGCGCATGAAATGACGAGTGAAATGCACTATTAATCTTCTAGGGTAGGGCGAACAGAGACCCGATTAGATCATTTTACATTAAGGTTAATATAAGAATTCAGCGAGATTCTCTCACATTTGTTCAATTTACGTCGCTGATATTTCAGATAGCGTATTGGTCTAAGCGGCATCTCAAAGCGCAAGAAATGGCGAGTAAAATGTACTATTAAACTTCTAGGGTAGGGCAAACAGAGACCCAGTTAGATCATTTTATATTATGGTTAATTTAAGAATTCAGCAAAATTCTATCACATTTGTTCAATTTACGTCGCTCCTATTTCAGATAGCGTACTGGGCTAGGCGGCATCTTAAAGCGCGCGGAGTATCGAGTAAACTGCACTATTAAACTTCTATGATTGGGCAATCAGAGACCCGATTAGATCATTTTATATTATGGTTAACTTAAGAATTCAGCGAAATTCTATCACATTTGTTCAATTTACGTCGCTCATGTTGCAGATAGCGTATTGGGCAAAGCGGCATCTCAAAGCGCATGAAATGGCGAGTAAAATGCACTATTAAACTTCTAGGGTAAGGCAAACAGAGACCCGATTAGATCATTTTATATTTTGTTTAATATAAGATTTCATGGAAATTCTATCACATTTGTTCAATTTACGTCGCTCCTATTTCAGATAGCGCATTGGGCTAAGCGGCATCTCAAAGCGCATGAAATGACGAGTGAAATGCACTATTAAACTTCTAGGGTAGGGCGAAGAGAGACCCGATTAAATCATTTTACATTAAGGTTAATATAAGTATTCAGGGAAATTCTATCACATTTGTTCAATTTACGTCGCTCCTATTTCAGATAGCGTATTGGGCTAACCGGCATCTCAAAGCGCATGAAATAGCGAGTAAAATGCACTGTTAAACTTCTCGGGTAAGGCAAACAGAGACCCGTTTAGATCATTTCATATTATGGTTCATAAAAGAATTCAGCGAAATTCTATCACATTTGTTCAATTTTCGTCGCTCCTATTTCAGATAGCGTATTCGGCTAAGCGGCATCTCAAAGCGCATGAAATGGCGAGTAAAATGCACTATTAAAGTTCTAGGGTAGGGCAAACAGAGACCCGATTAGATCATTTTATATTATGGTTAATTTAAGAATTCAGAAAAATTCTATCACATTTGTTCAATTTACGTCGTTACTATTTCAGATAGGGTACTGGGCTCGGCGGCATCTTAAAGCGCGTGGAATGGCGAGTGAAATGCACTATTAGACTTCTATGGTAGGGCGAACAGAGACCCGATTAGATCATTTTATATTATGGTTAATTTAAGAATTCAGCGAAATTCTATCACATTTGTTCAATTTACGTCGCTCATGTTGCAGATAGCGCATTGGGCTAAGCGGCATCTCAAAGCGCATGAAATGACGAGTGAAATGCACTATTAAACTTCTAGGGTAGGGCGAAGAGAGACCCGATTAAATCATTTTACATTAAGGTTAATATAAGTATTCAGGGAAATTCTATCACATTTGTCCAATTTACGTCGCTCCTATTTCAGATAGCTTATTGAGCTAAGCGGCATCTCAAAGCGCATGAAATGACGTGTGAAATGCACTAGTAATCTTCTAGGGTAGGGCGAACAGAGATCCGATTAGATCATTTTACATTAAGGTTAATATAAGAATTCAGCGAGATTCTCTCACATTTGTTCAATTTACGTCGCTGATATTTCAGATAGCGTATTGGGCTAAGCGGCATCTCAAAGCGCAAGAAATGGCGAGTAAAATGAACTATTAAACTTCTAGGGTAGGGCAATCAGAGACCCGATTCGATCATTTTACATTATGGTTAATTTAAGAATTCAGCAACATTCTGTCACATTTGTTCAATTTACGTCGCTCCTATTTCAGATAGCGTACTGGGCTAAGCGGCATCTCAAAGCGCAAGAAATGGCGAGTAAAATGCACTCTTAAACTTCTAGGGTAGGGCAAACAGAGACCCGATTAGATCATTTTATATTACGGTTAATATAAGAATTCAGCGTAATTCTGTCACATTTGTTCAACTTACGTAGCTCCTATTTCAGATAGCGTACTGGGCTAGGCGGCAACTTAAAGCGCGTGGAATGGCGAGTAAAATGCACTACTAAACTTCTATGATAGTGCAATCATAGACCCGATTAGATCATTTTATATTTTGGTTAATATAAGAATTCAGCGAGATTCTCTCACATTTGTTCAATTTACGTCGCTGATATTTCAGATAGCGTATTGGGCTAAGCGGCATCTCAAAGCGCAAGAAATGGCGAGTAAAATGAACTATTAAACTTCTAGTGTAGGGCAATCAGAGACCCGATTAGATC
This sequence comes from Macropis europaea, assembly GCA_916610135.2. Taxonomy (NCBI): domain Eukaryota; kingdom Metazoa; phylum Arthropoda; class Insecta; order Hymenoptera; family Melittidae; genus Macropis; species Macropis europaea. The sequence goes on along the minus strand of CAKAJE020000948.1, from coordinate 42,206 downwards.
ATTTCACATTAAGGTTAATATAAGAATTCAGGGAAATTCTATCACATTTGTTCAACATACGTCGCTCCTATTTCAGATAGCGTACTGGGCTAGGCGGCAACTTAAAGCGCGTGGAATGGCGAGTAAAATGCACTACTAAACTTCTATGATAGGGCAATCAGAGACCCGATTAGATCATTTTATATTTTGGTTAATATAAGAATTCAGCGAAATTCTATCACATTTGTTCAATCTACGTCGCTCCTATTGCTGATAGCGTATTGGGCTAAGCGGCATCTTAAAGCGCGTGGAATGGCGAGTAAAATTCACTATTAAACTTCTATGATAGGGCAATCAGAGACCCGATTAGATCATTTTATATTTTGGTGATATAAGAATTCAGCGAAATTCTATCACATTTGGTCAATTTACGTCGCTCCTATTTCAGATAGCTTATTGGGCTAAGCGGCATCTCAAAGCGCATGAAATGACGAGTTAAATGCACTATTAAACTTCTAGGGTAGGGCGAACAAAGACCCGATTAGATCATTTTACATTGAGGTTAATATAAGAATTCAGCGATATTCTATCACATTTGTTCAATTTACGTCGCTCCTACTTCAGATAGCTTATTGAGCTAAGCGGCATCTCAAAGCGCATGAAATGACGTGTGAAATGCACTAGTAATCTTCTAGGGTAGGGCGAACAGAGACCCGATTAGATCATTTTACATTAAGGTTAATATAAGAATTCAGCGAGATTCTCTCACATTTGTTCAATTTACGTCGCTGATATTTCAGATAGCGTATTGGGCTAAGCGGCATCTCAAAGCGCAAGAAATGGCGAGTAAAATGTACTATTAAACTTCTAGGGTAGGGCAAACAGAGACCCGATTAGATCATTTTATATTATGGTAAATTTAAGAATTCAGCGAAATTCTATCACATTTGTTCAATTTACGTCGCTCATGTTGCAGATAGCGTATTGGGCTAAGCGGCATCTCAAAGCGCATGAAATGGCGAGTAAAATGCACTATTAAACTTCTAGGGTAAGGCAAACCGAGACCCGATTAGATCATTTAATATTACGGTTAATATAAGAATTCAGCGTAATCATATCACATTTGTTCAACATACGTCGCTCCTATTTCAGATAGTGTACTGGGCTAGGCGGCATCTTAAAGCGCGTGGAAGGGCGTGTAAAATGCACTACTAAACTTCTATGATAGGGCAATCAGAGTCCCGTTTAGATCATTTTATATTTTGTTTAATATAAGATTTCATGGAAATTCTATCACATTTGTTCAATTTACGTCGCTCCTATTTCAGATAGCGTATTGGGCTAAGCGGCATCTCAAAGCGCATGAAATGACGAGAGAAATGCACTATTAAAGTTCTTGGGTAGGGCAAACAGAGACCCGATTATATCATTTTATATTATGGTTAATTTAAGAATTCAGCAAAATTCTATCACATTTGTTCAACTTACGTAGCTCCTATTTCAGATAGCGTACTGGGCTAGGCGGCAACTTAAAGCGCGTGGAATGGCGAGTAAAATGCACTATTAAACTTCTATGATAGGGCAATCAGAGACCCGATTAGATCATTTCATATTTTGGTTAATATAAGAATTCAGCGAAATTCTATCACATTTGTTCAATTTACGTCGCTCCTATGTCAGATAGCGTATCGGGCTAAGCGGCATCTCAAAGCGCATGAAATGGCGAGTGTAATGCACTATTAATCTTCTAGGGTAGGGCAATCACAGACCCCATTAGATCATTTTATATTATGGTTAATTTAAGAATTCAGCGAAATTCTATCACATTTGTTCAATTTACGTCGCTCCTATTTCAGATAGCGTATTGGGCTAAGCGGTATCTCAAAGCGCATGAAATGGCGAGTAAAATGCACTATTAAACTTCTAGGGTAAGGCAAACAGAGACCCGATTAGATCATTTTATATTACGGTTAATATAAGAATTCAGAGTAATTCTATCACATTTGTTCAATTTACGTCGCCCCTATTTCAGATAGCGTATTGGGCTAAGCGGCATCTCAAAGCGCATGAAATGACGAATAAAATGCACAATTAAGCTTCTACGCTAGGGCGAACAGAGACCCGATTAGATCATTTTACGTTATGGTTAATAAAAGAATTCAGCGAAATTCTATCAAATTTGATCAATTTACGTCGCTCCTATTTTAGATAGCGTACTGGGCTAAGCGGCATCTCAAAGCGCAAGAAATGGCGAGTAAAATGCACTATTAAACTTCTAGGGTAGGGCAAACAGAGACCCGATTAGATCATTTTATATTACGGTTAATATAAGAATTCAGCGTAATTCTATCACATTTGTTCAACTTACGTCGCTCCTATTTCAGATAGCGTACTGGGCAAGGCGGTATCTCAAAGCGCGTGGAAGGGCGAGTAAAATGCACTACTAAACTTCTATGATAGGGCAATCAGAGACCCCATTAGATCATTTTATATTATGGATAATTTAAGAATTCAGCGAAATTCTATCACATTTGTTCAATTTACGTCGCTCCTATGTCGGATAGCGTATTCGCTAAGCGGCATCTCAAAGCGCATGAAATGACGAGTGAAATGCACTATTAAACTTCTAGGGTAGGGCGAACAAAGACCCGATTAGATCATTTTACATTGAGGTTAATAAAAGAATTCAGCGAAATTCTATCACATTTGTTCAATTTGCGTCGCTCCTATTTCAGATAGCTTATTGGGCTAAGCGGCATCGCAAAGCGCATGAAATGACGAGTGAAATGCACTATTAATCTTCTAGGGTAGGGCAATCAGAGACCCGATTATATCATTTTATATTTTGGTTAATATAATAATTCAGCGAAATTCTCTCACATTTGTTCAATTTACGTCGTTCCTATTTCAGATAGCATACTGGGCTAGGCGGCAACTGAAAGCGCGTGGAGTGGCGAGTAAAATGCACTATTAAACTTCTATGATAGGGCAATCAGAGACCCGATTAGATCATTTTATATTTTGGTTAATATAAGATTTCAGGGAAATTCTATCACATTTGTTCAATTTACGTCGCTCCTATTTCAGATAGCGTATTGGGCTAAGCGGCATCTCTAAGCGCATGAAATGACTAGTGAAATGCACTATTAAACTTCTAGGGTAGGGCGAACAAAGACCCGATTAGACCATTTTACATTAAGGTTAATATAAGAATTCAGCGTAACTCTGTCACATTTGTTCAATTTACGTCGCTCCTATTTCAGATAGCGTAGTGGGCTAAGCGGCATCTCAAAGCGCAAGAAATGGCGAGTAAACTGCACTATTAAACTTCTAGGGTAGGGCAAACAGAGACCCGATTAGATCATTTTATATTATGGTTAATTTAAGAATTCTGCGAAATTCTATCACATTTGTTCAATTTACGTTGCTCCTATTTCAGATAGCGTATTGGGCCAAGCGGTATCTCATAGCGCAAGAAATGGCGAGTAAAATGCACTATTAAACTTCTAGGGTAGGGCAAACAGAGACCAGTTTAGATCATTTTATATTATGGTTAATTTAAGAATTCAGCGAAATTCTATCACATTTGTTCAATTTACGTCGATCCTATTGCAGATAGCGTATTGGGCTAAGCGGCATCTCAAAGCGCATGAAATGGCGAGTAAAATGCACTATTAAACTTCTAGGGTAAGGCGAACAGAGACCTGATTAGATCATTTTATATTATGGTTAATTTAAGAATTCAGCGAAATTCTATCACATTTGTTCAATTTACGTCGCTCCTATTTCAGATAGCGTACTGGGCTAAGCGGCATCTCAAAGCGCAAGAAATGGCGAGTAAAATGCACTATTAAACTTCTAGGGTAGGGCAAACAGAGACCCGATTAGATCATTTCATATTACGGTTAATATAAGAATTCAGTGTAATTCTGTCACATTTGTTCAACTTACGTAGCTCCTATTTCAGATAGCGTACTGGGCTAGGCGGCAACTTAAAGCGCGTGGAATGGCGAGTAAAATGCACTATTAAACTTCTATGATAGGGCAATCAGAGACCCGATTAGATCATTTTATATTTTGGTTAATATAAGAATTCAGCGAAATTCTATCACATTTGTCCAATTTACGTCGCTCCTATGTCAGATAGCGTATTGGGCTAAGCGGCATCTCAAAGCGCATGAAATGGCGAGTGAAATGCACTATTAATCTTCTAGGGTAGGGCAATCGGAGACCCCATTAGATCATTTTATATTATGGTTAATATAAGAATTCAGCGAAATTCTATCACATTTGTTCAATTTACGTCGCTCCTATTTCAGATAGCGTATTGGGCTAAGCGGCATCTCAAAGCGCATGAAATGACGAGTGAAATGCACTATTAAACTTCTAGGGTAGGGCAAACAGAGACCCGATTAGATCATTTTATATTTTGGTTAATATAAGAATTCAGCGAAATTCTATCACATTTGTTCAATTTGCGTCGCTCCTATTCCAGATAGCTTATTGGGCTAAGCGGCATCTCAAAGCGCAAGAAATGGCGAGTAAAATGCACTATTAAACTTCTAGGGTAGGGCAAACAGAGACCCGATTAGGTCATTTCATATTATGGTTAATTTAAGAATTCAGCAAAATTCTATCACATTTGTTCAACTTACGTAGCTCCTATTTCAGATAGCGTACTGGGCTAGGCGGCAACTTAAAGCGCGTGGAATGGCGAGTAAAATGCACTATTAAACTTCTATGATAGGGCAATCAGAGACCCGATTAGATCATTTCATATTTTGGTTAATATAAGAATTCAGCGAAATTCTATCACATTTGTTCAATTTACGTCGCTCCTATGTCAGATAGCGTATCGGGCTAAGCGGCATCTCAAAGCGCATGAAATGGCGAGTGTAATGCACTATTAATCTTCTAGGGTAGGGCAATCACAGACCCCATTAGATCATTTTATATTATGGTTAATTTAAGAAATCAGCGAAATTCTATCACATTTGTTCAATTTACGTCGCTCCTATTTCAGATAGCGTATTGGGCTAAGCGGTATCTCAAAGCGCATGAAATGGCGAGTAAAATGCACTATTAAACTTCTAGGGTAAGGCAAACAGAGACCCGATTAGATCATTTTATATTACGGTTAATATAAGAATTCAGAGTAATTCTATCACATTTGTTCAATTTACGTCGCCCCTATTTCAGATAGCGTATTGGGCTAAGCGGCATCTCAAAGCGCATGAAATGACGAATAAAATGCACAATTAAGCTTCTACGCTAGGGCGAACAGAGACCCGATTAGATCATTTTACGTTATGGTTAATAAAAGAATTCAGCGAAATTCTATCAAATTTGATCAATTTACGTCGCTCCTATTTTAGATAGCGTACTGGGCTAAGCGGCATCTCAAAGCGCAAGAAATGGCGAGTAAAATGCACTATTAAACTTCTAGGGTAGGGCAAACAGAGACCCGATTAGATCATTTTATATTACGGTTAATATAAGAATTCAGCGTAATTCTATCACATTTGTTCAACTTACGTCGCTCCTATTTCAGATAGCGTACTGGGCAAGGCGGTATCTCAAAGCGCGTGGAAGGGCGAGTAAAATGCACTACTAAACTTCTATGATAGGGCAATCAGAGACCCCATTAGATCATTTTATATTATGGATAATTTAAGAATTCAGCGAAATTCTATCACATTTGTTCAATTTACGTCGCTCCTATGTCGGATAACGTATTCGCTAAGCGGCATCTCAAAGCGCATGAAATGACGAGTGAAATGCACTATTAAACTTCTAGGGTAGGGCGAACAAAGACCCGATTAGATCATTTTACATTGAAGTTAATAAAAGAATTCAGCGAAATTCTATCACATTTGTTCAATTTGCGTCGCTCCTATTTCAGATAGCTTATTGGGCTAAGCGGCATCGCAAAGCGCATGAAATGACGAGTGAAATGCACTATTAATCTTCTAGGGTAGGGCAATCAGAGACCCGATTATATCATTTTATATTTTGGTTAATATAATAATTCAGCGAAATTCTCTCACATTTGTTCAATTTACGTCGTTCCTATTTCAGATAGCATACTGGGCTAGGCGGCAACTGAAAGCGCGTGGAGTGGCGAGTAAAATGCACTATTAAACTTCTATGATAGGGCAATCAGAGACCCGATTAGATCATTTTATATTTTGGTTAATATAAGATTTCAGGGAAATTCTATCACATTTGTTCAATTTACGTCGCTCCTATTTCAGATAGCGTATTGGGCTAAGCGGCATCTCTAAGCGCATGAAATGACTAGTGAAATGCACTATTAAACTTCTAGGGTAGGGCGAACAAAGACCCGATTAGACCATTTTACATTAAGGTTAATATAAGAATTCAGCGTAACTCTGTCACATTTGTTCAATTTACGTCGCTCCTATTTCAGATAGCGTAGTGGGCTAAGCGGCATCTCAAAGCGCAAGAAATGGCGAGTAAACTGCACTATTAAACTTCTAGGGTAGGGCAAACAGAGACCCGATTAGATCATTTTATATTATGGTTAATTTAAGAATTCTGCGAAATTCTATCACATTTGTTCAATTTACGTTGCTCCTATTTCAGATAGCGTATTGGGCCAAGCGGTATCTCATAGCGCAAGAAATGGCGAGTAAAATGCACTATTAAACTTCTAGGGTAGGGCAAACAGAGACCAGTTTAGATCATTTTATATTATGGTTAATTTAAGAATTCAGCGAAATTCTATCACATTTGTTCAATTTACGTCGATCCTATTGCAGATAGCGTATTGGGCTAAGCGGCATCTCAAAGCGCATGAAATGGCGAGTAAAATGCACTATTAAACTTCTAGGGTAAGGCGAACAGAGACCTGATTAGATCATTTTATATTATGGTTAATTTAAGAATTCAGCAAAATTCTATCACATTTGTTCAATTTACGTCGCTCCTATTTCAGATAGCGTACTGGGCTAAGCGGCATCTCAAAGCGCAAGAAATGGCGAGTAAAATGCACTATTAAACTTCTAGGGTAGGGCAAACAGAGACCCGATTAGATCATTTCATATTACGGTTAATATAAGAATTCAGTGTAATTCTGTCACATTTGTTCAACTTACGTAGCTCCTATTTCAGATAGCGTACTGGGCTAGGCGGCAACTTAAAGCGCGTGGAATGGCGAGTAAAATGCACTATTAAACTTCTATGATAGGGCAATCAGAGACCCGATTAGATCATTTTATATTTTGGTTAATATAAGAATTCAGCGAAATTCTATCACATTTGTCCAATTTACGTCGCTCCTATGTCAGATAGCGTATTGGGCTAAGCGGCATCTCAAAGCGCATGAAATGGCGAGTGAAATGCACTATTAATCTTCTAGGGTAGGGCAATCGGAGACCCCATTAGATCATTTTATATTATGGTTAATATAAGAATTCAGCGAAATTCTATCACATTTGTTCAATTTACGTCGCTCCTATTTCAGATAGCGTATTGGGCTAAGCGGCATCTCAAAGCGCATGAAATGACGAGTGAAATGCACTATTAAACTTCTAGGGTAGGGCAAACAGAGACCCGATTAGATCATTTTATATTTTGGTTAATATAAGAATTCAGCGAAATTCTATCACATTTGTTCAATTTGCGTCGCTCCTATTCCAGATAGCTTATTGGGCTAAGCGGCATCTCAAAGCGCAAGAAATGGCGAGTAAAATGCACTATTAAACTTCTAGGGTAGGGCAAACAGAGACCCGATTAGGTCATTTCATATTATGGTTAATTTAAGAATTCAGAAAAATTCTATCACATTTGTTCAATTTACGTCGTTCCTATTTCATATAGCATACTGGGCTAGGCGGCAACTTAAAGCGCGCGGAATGGCGAGTAAAATGCACTATTAAAATTCTATGATAGGGCAATCAGAGACCCGATTAGATCATTTTATATTATGGTTAATTTAAGAATTCAGCGAAATTCTATCACATTTGTTCAATTTACATCGCTCCTATTTCAGATAGCGTATTGGGCTAAGCGGCATCTCAATGCGCATGAAATGGCCAGTAAAATGCACTATTAAACTTCTAGGATAAGGCAAACGGAGACCCGATTAGACCATTTCATATTACGGTTAATATAAGAATTCAGCGTTATTCTATCACATTTGTTCAACTTACGTCGCTCCTATTTCAGATAGCGTACTGGGCTAGGCGGCATCTTAAAGCGCGTGGAATGGCGAGCAAAATGCACTCTTAATATTCTATGATAGGGCAATCAGAGACCCGATTAGATCATTTATATGACGGTTAATGTAAGAATTCAGCGTAATTCTATCACATTTGTTCAACATACGTCGCTCCTATTTCAGATAGTGTAGTGGGCTAGGCGGCATCTTAAAGCGCGTGGGAGGGCGAGTAAAATGCACTACTAAACTTCTATGATAGGGCAATCAGAGTCCCGTTTAGATCATTTTATATTATGGTTAATTTAAGAATTCAGCGAAATTCTATCACATTTGTTCAATTTACATCGCTCCTATTTCAGATAGCGTATTGGGCTAAGCGGCATCTCAATGCGCATGAAATGGCCAGTAAAATGCACTATTAAACTTCTAGGATAAGGCAAACGGAGACCCGATTAGACCATTTCATATTACGGTTAATATAAGAATTCAGCGTGATTCTATCACATTTGTTCAACTTACGTCGCTCCTATTTCAGATAGCGTACTGGGCTAGGCGGCATCTTAAAGCGCGTGGAATGGCGAGCAAAATGCACTCTTAATCTTCTATGATAGGGCAATCAGAGACCCGATTAGATCATTTTATATTTTGGTTAATATAAGAATTCAGCGAAATTCTATCACATTTGTTCAATTTACGTCGATCCTATTGCAGATAGCGTATTGGGCTAAGTGGCATCTCAAAGCGCATGAAATGGGGAGTAAAATGCACTATTAAACTTCTAGGGTAAGGCGAACAGAGACCTGATTAGATCATTTTATATTATGGTTAATTTAAGAATTCAGCAAAATTCTATCACATTTGTTCAATTTACGTCGCTCCTATTTCAGATAGCGTACTGGGCTAAGCGGCATCTCAAAGCGCAAGAAATGGCGAGTAAAACGCACTATTAAACTTCTAGGGTAGGGCAAACAGAGACCCGATTAGATCATTTTATATTACGGTTAATATAAGAATTCAGCGTAATTCTGTCACATTTGTTCAACTTACGTAGCTCCTATTTCAGATAGCGTACTGGGCTAGGCGGCAACTTAAAGCGCGTGGAATGGCGAGTAAAATGCACTATTAAACTTCTATGATAGGGCAATCAGAGACCCGATTAGATCATTTTATATTTTGGTTAATATAAGAATTCAGCGAAATTCTATCACATTTGTCCAATTTACGTCGCTCCTATGTCAGATAGCGTATTGGGCTAAGCGGCATCTCAAAGCGCATGAAATGGCGAGTGAAATGCACTATTAATCTTCTAGGGTAGGGCAATCGGAGACCCCATTAGATCATTTTATATTATGGTTAATATAAGAATTCAGCGAAATTCTATCACATTTGTTCAATTTACGTCGCTCCTATTTCAGATAGCGTATTGGGCTAAGCGGCATCTCAAAGCGCATGAAATGACGAGTGAAATGCACTATTAAACTTCTAGGGTAGGGCAAACAGAGACCCGATTAGATCATTTTATATTTTGGTTAATATAAGAATTCAGCGAAATTCTATCACATTTGTTCAATTTGCGTCGCTCCTATTTCAGATAGCTTATTGGGCTAAGCGGCATCTCAAAGCGCAAGAAATGGCGAGTAAAATGCACTATTAAACTTCTAGGGTAGGGCAAACAGAGACCCGATTAGGTCATTTCATATTATGGTTAATTTAAGAATTCAGAAAAATTCTATCACATTTGTTCAATTTACGTCGTTCCTATTTCATATAGCATACTGGGCTAGGCGGCAACTTAAAGCGCGCGGAATGGCGAGTAAAATGCACTATTAAACTTCTATGATAGGGCAATCAGAGACCCGATTAGATCATTTTATATTATGGTTAATTTAAGAATTCAGCGAAATTCTATCACATTTGTTCAATTTACATCGCTCCTATTTCAGATAGCGTATTGGGCTAAGCGGCATCTCAATGCGCATGAAATGTCCAGTAAAATGCACTATTAAACTTCTAGGATAAGGCAAACGGAGACCCGATTAGACCATTTCATATTACGGTTAATATAAGAATTCAGCGTTATTCTATCACATTTGTTCAACTTACGTCGCTCCTATTTCAGATAGCGTACTGGGCTAGGCGGCGTCTTAAAGCGCGTGGAATGGCGAGCAAAATGCACTCTTAATATTCTATGATAGGGCAATCAGAGACCCGATTAGATCATTTATATGACGGTTAATGTAAGAATTCAGCGTAATTCTATCACATTTGTTCAACATACGTCGCTCCTATTTCAGATAGTGTAGTGGGCTAGGCGGCATCTTAAAGCGCGTGGGAGGGCGAGTAAAATGCACTACTAAACTTCTATGATAGGGCAATCAGAGTCCCGTTTAGATCATTTTATATTATGGTTAATTTAAGAATTCAGCGAAATTCTATGACATTTGTTCAATTTACATCGCTCCTATTTCAGATAGCGTATTGGGCTAAGCGGCATCTCAATGCGCATGAAATGGCCAGTAAAATGCACTATTAAACTTCTAGGATAAGGCAAACGGAGACCCGATTAGACCATTTCATATTACGGTTAATATAAGAATTCAGCGTGATTCTATCACATTTGTTCAACTTACGTCGCTCCTATTTCAGATAGCGTATTGGGCTAGGCGGCATCTTAAAGCGCGTGGAATGGCGAGCAAAATGCACTCTTAATCTTCTATGATAGGGCAATCAGAGACCCGATTAGATCATTTTATATTTTGGTTAATATAAGAATTCAGCGAAATTCTATCACATTTGTTCAATTTACGTCGCTCCTATTTCAGATAGCGTATTGGGCTAAGCGGCATCTCAAAGCGCAAGAAATGGCGAGTAAAATGCACTATTAAACTTCTAGGGTAAGGCGAACAGAGACCTGATTAGATCATTTTATATTATGGTTAATTTAAGAATTCAGCAAAATTCTATCACATTTGTTCAATTTACGTCGCTCCTATTTCAGATAGCGTACTGGGCTAAGCGGCATCTCAAAGCGCAAGAAATGGCGAGTAAAACGCACTATTAAACTTCTAGGGTAGGGCAAACAGAGACCCGATTAGATCATTTTATATTACGGTTAATATAAGAATTCAGCGTAATTCTGTCACATTTGTTCAACTTACGTAGCTCCTATTTCAGATAGCGTACTGGGCTAGGCGGCAACTTAAAGCGCGTGGAATGGCGAGTAAAATGCACTATTAAACTTCTATGATAGGGCAATCAGAGACCCGATTAGATCATTTTATATTTTGGTTAATATAAGAATTCAGCGAAATTCTATCACATTTGTCCAATTTACGTCGCTCCTATGTCAGATAGCGTATTGGGCTAAGCGGCATCTCAAAGCGCATGAAATGGCGAGTGAAATGCACTATTAATCTTCTAGGGTAGGGCAATCGGAGACCCCATTAGATCATTTTATATTATGGTTAATATAAGAATTCAGCGAAATTCTATCACATTTGTTCAATTTACGTCGCTCCTATTTCAGATAGCGTATTGGGCTAAGCGGCATCTCAAAGCGCATGAAATGACGAGTGAAATGCACTATTAAACTTCTAGGGTAGGGCAAACAGAGACCCGATTAGATCATTTTATATTTTGGTTAATATAAGAATTCAGCGAAATTCTATCACATTTGTTCAATTTGCGTCGCTCCTATTTCAGATAGCTTATTGGGCTAAGCGGCATCTCAAAGCGCAAGAAATGGCGAGTAAAATGCACTATTAAACTTCTAGGGTAGGGCAAACAGAGACCCGATTAGGTCATTTCATATTATGGTTAATTTAAGAATTCAGAAAAATTCTATCACATTTGTTCAATTTACGTCGTTCCTATTTCATATAGCATACTGGGCTAGGCGGCAACTTAAAGCGCGCGGAATGGCGAGTAAAATGCACTATTAAACTTCTATGATAGGGCAATCAGAGACCCGATTAGATCATTTTATATTATGGTTAATTTAAGAATTCAGCGAAATTCTATCACATTTGTTCAATTTACATCGCTCCTATTTCAGATAGCGTATTGGGCTAAGCGGCATCTCAATGCGCATGAAATGTCCAGTAAAATGCACTATTAAACTTCTAGGATAAGGCAAACGGAGACCCGATTAGACCATTTCATATTACGGTTAATATAAGAATTCAGCGTTATTCTATCACATTTGTTCAACTTACGTCGCTCCTATTTCAGATAGCGTACTGGGCTAGGCGGCGTCTTAAAGCGCGTGGAATGGCGAGCAAAATGCACTCTTAATATTCTATGATAGGGCAATCAGAGACCCGATTAGATCATTTATATGACGGTTAATGTAAGAATTCAGCGTAATTCTATCACATTTGTTCAACATACGTCGCTCCTATTTCAGATAGTGTAGTGGGCTAGGCGGCATCTTAAAGCGCGTGGGAGGGCGAGTAAAATGCACTACTAAACTTCTATGATAGGGCAATCAGAGTCCCGTTTAGATCATTTTATATTATGGTTAATTTAAGAATTCAGCGAAATTCTATGACATTTGTTCAATTTACATCGCTCCTATTTCAGATAGCGTATTGGGCTAAGCGGCATCTCAATGCGCATGAAATGGCCAGTAAAATGCACTATTAAACTTCTAGGATAAGGCAAACGGAGACCCGATTAGACCATTTCATATTACGGTTAATATAAGAATTCAGCGTGATTCTATCACATTTGTTCAACTTACGTCGCTCCTATTTCAGATAGCGTACTGGGCTAGGCGGCATCTTAAAGCGCGTGGAATGGCGAGCAAAATGCACTCTTAATCTTCTATGATAGGGCAATCAGAGACCCGATTAGATCATTTTATATTTTGGTTAATATAAGAATTCAGCGAAATTCTATCACATTTGTTCAATTTACGTCGCTCCTATTTCAGATAGCGTATTGGGCTAAGCGGCATCTCAAAGCGCAAGAAATGGCGAGTAAAATGCACTATTAAACTTCTAGGGTAGGGCAAACAGAGACCCCATTAGATCATTTTATATTTTGGTTAATATAAGAATTCAGCGAAATTCTATCACATTTGTTCAATTTACGTCGCTCCTATTTCAGATAGCGTATTGGGCTAAGCGGCATCGCAAAGCGCATGAAATGACGAGTGATATGCACTATTAATCTTCTAGGGTAGGGCAATCAGAGACCCGATTACATCATTTTATATTTTGGTTAATATAATAATTCAGCGAAATTCTCTCACATTTGTTCAATTTACGTCGTTCCTATTTCAGATAGCATACTGGGCTAGGCGGCAACTGAAAGCGCGTGGAGTGGCGAGTAAAATGCACTATTAAACTTCTATGATAGGGCAATCAGAGACCCGATTAGATCATTTTATATTTTGGTTAATATAAGAATTCAGCGAAATTCTATCACATTTGTTCAATTTACGTCGCTCCTATTTCAGATAGCGTATTGGGCTAAGCGGCATCTCAAAGCGCATGAAATGGCGAGTAAAATGCACTGTTAAACTTCTAGGGTAAGGCAAACAGAGACCCGATTAGATCATTTCATATTATGGTTTATTTAAGAATTCAGAAAAATTCTATCACATTCGTTCAATTTACGTCGCTCCTATTGCAGATAGCGTATTGGGCTAAGCGGCATCTCAAAGCGCATGAAATGGCGAGTAAAATGCACTATTAAACTTCTAGGGTAAGGCAAACAGAGACCAGATTAGATCATTTTATATTACGGTTAATATAAGAATTCAGCGTAAATCTATCACATTTGTTCAACATACGTCGCTCCTATTTCAGATAGTGTACTGGGCTAGGCGGCATCTTAAAGCGCGTGGAAGGGCGAGTAAAATGCACTACTAAACTTCTATGATAGGGCAATCAGAGTCCCGTTTAGATCATTTTATATTTTGTTTAATATAATAATTCAGCGAAATTCTCTCACATTTGTTCAATTTACGTCGTTCCTATTTCAGATAGCATACTGGGCTAGGCGGCAACTGAAAGCGCGTGGAGTGGCGAGTAAAATGCACTATTAAACTTCTATGATAGGGCAATCAGAGACCCGATTAGATCATTTTATATTTTGGTTAATATAAGAATTCAGCGAAATTCTATCACATTTGTTCAATTTACGTCGCTCCTATTTCAGATAGCGTATTGGGCTAAGCGGCATCTCAAAGCGCATGAAATGGCGAGTAAAATGCACTGTTAAACTTCTAGGGTAAGGCAAACAGAGACCCGATTAGATCATTTCATATTATGGTTTATTTAAGAATTCAGAAAAATTCTATCACATTCGTTCAATTTACGTCGCTCCTATTGCAGATAGCGTATTGGGCTAAGCGGCATCTCAAAGCGCATGAAATGGCGAGTAAAATGCACTATTAAACTTCTAGGGTAAGGCAAACAGAGACCAGATTAGATCATTTTATATTACGGTTAATATAAGAATTCAGCGTAAATCTATCACATTTGTTCAACATACGTCGCTCCTATTTCAGATAGTGTACTGGGCTAGGCGGCATCTTAAAGCGCGTGGAAGGGCGAGTAAAATGCACTACTAAACTTCTATGATAGGGCAATCAGAGTCCCGTTTAGATCATTTTATATTTTGTTTAATATAAGATTTCATGGAAATTCTATCACATTTGTTCAATTTACGTCGCTCCTATTTCAGATAGCATATTGGGCTAAGCGGCATCGCAAAGCGCATGAAATGACGAGTGAAATGCACTATTAAACTTCTTGGGTAGGGCGAACAGAGAGCCGATTACATCATTTTATATTATGGTTAATTTAAGAATTCGGCAAAATTCTATCACATTCGTCCAATTTACGTCGCTCCTATTTCAGATAGCGTATTGGGCTAAGCGGCATCTCAAAGCGCATGAAATGGCGAGGGAAATGCACTATTAATCTTCTAGGGTAGGGCAATCAGAGACCCCATTAGATCATTTTATATTATGGTTAATTTAAGAATTCAGCGAAATTCTATCACATTTGTTCAATTTACGTCGCTCCTATGTCAGATAGCGTATTGGGCTATGCGGCATCTCAAAGCGCATGAAATGACGAGTAAAATGCACTGTTAAACTTCTAGGGTAGGGCAAACAGAGACCCGATTAGATCATTTTATATTACGGTTAATATAAGAATTCAGCGTAATTCTATCACATTTGTTCAACTTACGTCGCTCCTATTTCAGATAGCGTACTGGGCAAGGCGGTATCTCAAAGCGCGTGGAAGGGCGAGTAAAATGCACTACTAAACTTCTATGATAGGGCAATCAGAGTCCCGTTTAGATCATTTTATATTGTGGTTAATTTAAGAATTCAGCGAAATTCTATCACATTTGTTCAATTTACATCGCTCCTATTTCAGATAGCGTATTGGGCTAAGCTGCATCTCAATGCGCATGAAATGGCCAGTAAAATGCACTGTTAAACTTCTAGGATAAGGCAAACGGAGACCCGATTAGATCATTTTACATTAAGGTTAATATAAGAATTCAGGGAGATTCTCTCACATTTGTTCAATTTACGTGGCTGATGTTTCAGATAGCGTATTGGGCTAAGCGGCATCTCAAAGCGCAAGAAATGGCGAGTAAAATGTACTATTAAACTTCTAGGGTAGGGCAAACAGAGACCCGATTAGATCATTAATATATTACGGTTAATATAAGAATTCAGCGTAATTATATTACATTTGTTCAACATACGTCGCTCCTATTTCAGATAGTGTACTGGGCTAGGCGGCATCTTAAAGCGCGTGGAAAGGCGAGTAAAATGCACTATTAAACTTCTATGATAGGGCAATCAGAGTCCCGTTTAGATGATTTTATATTTTGTTTAATATAAGATTTCATGGAAATTCTATCACATTTGTTCAATTTACGTCGCTACTATTTCAGATAGCCTATTGGGCTAAGCGGCATATCAAAGCGCATGAAATGACGAGAGAAATGCACTATTAAAGTTCTTGGGTAGGGCAAACAGAGACCCGATTATATCATTTTATATTTTGGTTAATATAAGAATTCAGCGAAATTCTATCACATTTGTTCAATTTACGTCGCTCCAATGTCAGATAGCGTATCGGGCTAAGCGGCATCTCAAAGCGCATGAAATGGCGAGTGAAATGCACTACTAAACTTCTATGATAGGGAAATCAGAGACCCGATTAGATTATTTTATATTTTGGTTAATATAATAATTCAGCGAAATTCTATCACATTTGTTCAACATACGTCGCTCCTATTTCAGATAGCGTACTGGGCTAGGCGGCATCTTAAAGCGCGTGGAATGGCGAGTAAAATGCACTATTAAACTTCTATGATAGGGCAATCAGAGACCCGATTAGATCATTTGATATTTTGGTTAATATAAGAATTCAGCGAAATTCTATCACATTTGTTCAATTTACGTCGCTCCTATGTCAGATAGCGTATCGGGCTAAGCGGCATCTCAAAGCGCATGAAATGGCGAGTGAAATGCGCTATTAATCTTCTAGGGTAGGGCAATCAGAGACCCCATTAGATCATTTTATATTATGGTTAATTTAAGAATTCAGCGAAATTCTATCACATTTGTTCAATTTACGTCGCTACTATTTCAGATAGCGTATTGGGCTAAGCGGCATCTCAAAGCGCATGAAATGGCGAGTAAAATGCCCTATTAAACTTCTAGGGTAAGGCAAACAGAGGCCCGTATAGATCATTTTATATTACGGTTAATATAAGAATTCAGAGTAATTCTATCACATTTGTTCAATTTGCGTCGCCCCTATTTCTGATAGCGTATTGGGCTAAGCGGCATCTCAAAGCGCATGAAATGGCGAGTAAAATGCACTATTAAACTTCTAGGGTAGGGCAAACAGAGACCCCATTAGATCATTTTATATTATGGTTAATTTAAGAATTCAGCGAAATTCTATCACATTTGTTCAATTTACGTCGCTCCTATTTCAGATAGCGTATTGGGCTAAGCGGCATCTCAAAGCGCATGAAATGACGAGTGAAATGCACTATTAAACTTCTAGGGTAGGGCGAACAAAGACCCGATTAGATCATTTTACATTGAGGTTAATATAAGAATTCAGCGAAATTCTATCACATTTGTTCAATTTACGTCGCTCCTATTTCAGATAGCTTATTGGGCTAAGCGGCATCTCAAAGCGCATGAAATGGCGAGTAAAATGCACTATTAAACTTCTAGGATAAGGCAAACAGAGACCCGATTAGATCATTTTATATTACGGTAAATATAAGAATTCAGCGTAACTCTGTCACATTTGTTCAACTTACGTAGCTCCTATTTCAGATAGCGTACTGGGCTAGGCGGCAACTTAAAGCGCGTGGAATGGCGAGTAAAATGCACCATTAAACTTCTATGGTAGGGCAATCAGAGAACCGATTAGATCATTTTATATTACGGTTAATATAAGAATTCAGCGTAATTCTGTCACATTTGTTCAACTTACGTAGCTCCTATTTCTGATAGCGTACTGGGCTAGGCGGCAACTTAGAGCGCGTGGAATGGCGAGTGAAATGCACTATTAAACTTCTATGATAGGGCAATCAGAGACCCGATTAGATCATTTTATATTTTGGTTAATATAAGAATTCAGCGAAATTCTCTCACATTTGTTCAATTTACGTCGCTGATATTTCAGATAGCGTATTGGACTAAGCGGCATCTCAAAGTGCAAGAAATGTCGAGTAAAATGCACTATTAAACTTCTAGGGTAGGGCAAACAGAGACCCGATTAGATCATTTAATATTACGGTTAATATAAGAATTCAGCGTAATTCTATCACATTTGTTCAACTTACGTCGCTCCTATTTCAGATAGCGTACTGGGCAAGGCGGTATCTCTAAGCGCGTGGAAGGGCGAGTAAAATGCACTACTAAACTTCTATGATAGGGTAATCAGAGACCCGACTAGATCATTTTATATTTTGGTTAATATAAGAATTCAGCGAAATTCTCTCACATTTGTTCAATTTACGTCGCTGATATTTCAGAGAGCGTATTGGACTAAGCGGCATCTCAAAGCGCAAGAAATGTCGAGTAAAATGCACTATTAAACTTCTAGGGTAAGGCAAACAGAGACCCGATTAGATCATTTTATATTACGGTTAATATAAGAATTCAGAGTAATTCTATCACATTTGTTCAATTTACGTCGCCCCTATTTCAGATAGCGTATTGGGCTAAGCGGCATCTCAAAGCGCATGAAATGGCGAGTCAAATGCACTACTAAACTTCTATGATAGGGAAATCAGAGACCCGATTAGATCATTTTATATTTTGGTTAATATAAGAATTCAGCGAAATTCTATCACATTTGTTCAATTTACGTCGCTGATATTTCAGAGAGCGTATTGGACTAAGCGGCATCTCAAAGCGCAAGAAATGTCGAGTAAAATGCACTATTAAACTTCTAGGGTAGGGCAAACAGGGACCCGATAAGATCATTTTATATTATGGTTAATTTAAGGATTCAGCGAAATTCTCTCACATTTGTTCAATTTACCTCGCTGATATTTCAGATAGCGTATTGGGCTAAGCGGCAACTCGAAGCGCGAGAAATGGCGAGTAAAATGCACTATTAAACTTCTAGGGTAGGGCAAACAGAGACCCGATTAGATCATTTTATATTTTGGTTATATAAGAATTCAGCGAAATTCTATCACATTTGGTCAATTTACGTCGCTCCTATTTCAGATAGCTTATTGGGCTAAGCGGCATCTCAAAGCGCATGAAATGACGAGTTAAATGCACTATTAAACTTCTAGGGTAGGGCGAACAAAGACCCGATTAGATCATTTTACATTGAGGTTAATATAAGAATTCAGCGATATTCTATCACATTTGTTCAATTTACGTCGCTCCTATTTCAGATAGCTTATTGAGCTAAGCGGCATCTCAAAGCGCATGAAATGACGTGTGAAATGCACTAGCAATCTTCTAGGGTAGGGCGAACAGAGACCCGATTAGATCATTTTACATTAAGGTTAATATAAGAATTCAGCGAGATTCTCTCACATTTGTTCAATTTACGTCGCTGATATTTCAGATAGCGTATTGGGCTAAGCGGCATCTCAAAGCGCAAGAAATGGCGAGTAAAATGTACTATTAAACTTCTAGGGTAGGGCAAACAGAGACCCGATTAGATCATTTTATATTATGGTAAATTTAAGAATGCAGCGAAATTCTATCACATTTGTTCAATTTACGTCGCTCATGTTGCAGATAGCGTATTGGGCTAAGCGGCATCTCAAAGCGCATGAAATGGCGAGTAAAATGCACTATTAAACTTCTAGGGTAAGGCAAACCGAGACCCGATTAGATCATTTAATATTACGGTTAATATAAGAATTCAGCGTAATCATATCACATTTGTTCAATTTACGTCGCTCCTATTTCAGATAGCGTACTGGGCAAGGCGGTATCTCAAAGCGCGTGGAAGGGCGAGTAAAATGCACTACTAAACTTCTATGATAGGGCAATCAGAGACCCCATTAGATCATTTTATATTATGGATAATTTAAGAATTCAGCGAAATTCTATCACATTTGTTCAATTTACGACGCTCCTATGTCGGATAGCGTATTCGCTAAGCGGCATCTCAAAGCGTATGAAATGACGAGTGAGATGCACTATTAAACTTCTAGGGTAGGGCGAACAAAGACCCGATTAGATCATTTTACATTGAGGTTAATATAAGAATTCAGCGAAATTCTATCACATTTGTTCAATTTACGTCGCTCCTGTTTCAGATAGCGTATTGGGCTATGCGGCATCTCAAAGCGCATGAAATGGCGAGTAAAATGCACTGTTAAACCTCTAGGGTAGGGCAAACAGAGACCCGATTAGATCATTTCATATTATGGTTTATTTAAGAATTCAGAAAAATTCTATCACATTTGTCCAATTTACGTCGCTCCTATTTCAGATAGCGTATTGGGCTAAGCGGCATCTCAAAGCGCAAGAAATGGCGAGTAAAATGTACTATTAAACTTCTAGGGTAGGGCAAACAGAGTCCCGATTAGATCATTTTATATTATGGTTAATTTAAGAATTCAGCGAAATTCTATCACATTTGTTCAATTTACGTCGCTCATGTTGCAGATAGCGTATTGGGCTAAGCGGCATCTCAAAGCGCATGAAATGGCGAGTAAAATGCACTATTAAACTTCTAGGGTAAGGCAAACCGAGACCCGATTAGATCATTTAATATTACGGTTAATATAAGAATTCAGCGTAATTATATCACATTTGTTCAACATACGTCGCTCCTATTTCAGATAGTGTACTGGGCTAGGCGGCATCTTAAAGCGCGTGGAAGGGCGAGTAAAATGCACTACTAAACTTCTATGATAGGGCAATCAGAGTCCCGTTTAGATCATTTTATATTTTGTTTAATATAAGATTTCATGGAAATTCTATCACATTTGTTCAATTTACGTCGCTCCTATTTCAGATAGCGTATTGGGCTAAGCGGCATCTCAAAGCGCATGAAATGACGAGAGAAATGCACTATTAAAGTTCTTGGGTAGGGCAAACAGAGACCCGATTAGATCATTTTATATTACGGTTAATATAAGAATTCAGAGTAATTCTATCACATTTGTTTAATTTACGTCGCCCCTATTTCAGATAGCGTATTGGGCTAAGCGGCATCTCAAAGCGCATGAAATGGCGAGTCAAATGCACTACTAAACTTCTATGATAGGGAAATCAGAGACCCGATTAGATCATTTTATATTTTGGTTAATATAAGAATTCAGCGAAATTCTATCACATTTTTTCAATTTACGTCGCTCCTATGTCAGATAGCGTATTGGGCTAAGCGGCATCTCAAAGCGCATGAAATGGCGAGTGAAATGCTCTACTAATCTTCTAGGGTAGGGCAATCAGAGACCCGATTATATCATTTTATATTTTGGTTAATATAATAATTCAGCGAAATTCTCTCACATTTGTTCAATTTACGTCGCTGACATTTCAGATAGCGTATTGGACTAAGCGGCATCTCAAAGCGCAAGAAATGTCGAGTAAAATGTACTATTAAACTTCTATGATAGGGCAATCAGAGACCCGATTAGATCATTTTATATTTTGGTTAATATAAGAATTCAGCGAAATTCTATCACATTTGTTCAACATACGTCGCTCCTATTTCAGATAGCGTACTGGGCTTGGCGGCATCTTAAAGCGCGTGGAATGGCGAGTAAAATGCACTATTAAACTTCTATGATAGGGCAATCAGAGACCCGATTAGATCATTTTATATTATGGTTAATTTCAGAATTCAGCGAAATTCTCTCACATTTGTTCAATTTACGTCGCTGATATTTCAGAGAGCGTATTGGGCTAAGCGGCAACTCAAAGCGCGAGAAATGGCGAGTAAAATGCACTATTAAACTTCTAGGGTAGGGCAAACAGAGACCCGATTAGATCATTTTATATTTTGGTTAATATAAGAATTCAGCGAAATTCTATCACATTTGTTCAATTTGCGTCGCTCCTATTTCAGATAGCGTATTGGGCTAAGCGGCATCTCAAAGCGCATGAAATCACGAATAAAATGCACAATTAAGCTTCTACGCTAGGGCGAACAGAGACCCGATTAGATCATTTAACGTTATGGTTAATAAAAGAATTCAGCGAAATTCTATCACATTTGATCAATTTACGTCGCTCCTATTTTAGATAGCGTACTGGGCTAAGAGGCATCTCAAAGCGCAAGAAATGGCGAGTAAAATGCACTATTAAACTTCTACGGTAGGGCAAACAGAGACCCGATTAGATCATTTTATATTACGGTTAATATAAGAATTCAGCGTAATTCTATCACATTTGTTCAACTTACGTCGCTCCTATTTCAGATAGCGTACTGGGCAAGGCGGTATCTCAAAGCGCGTGGAAGGGCGAGTAAAATGCACTACTAAACTTCTATGATAGGGCAATCAGAGACCCCATTAGATCATTTTATATTATGGATAATGTAAGAATTCAGCGAAATTCTATCACATTTGTTCAATTTACGTCGCTCCTATGTCGGATAGCGTATTCGCTAAGCGGCATCTCAAAGCGCATGAAATGACGAGTGAAATGCACTATTAAACTTCTAGGGTAGGGCGAACAAAGACCCGATTAGATCATTTTACATTGAGGTTAATATAAGAATTCAGCGAAATTCTATCACATTTGTTCAATTTACGTCGCTCCTATTTCAGATAGCGTATTGCGCTATGCGGCATCTCAAAGCGCATGAAATGGCGAGTAAAATGCACTATTAAACTTCTAGGATAAGGCAAACAGAGACCCGATTAGATCATTTTATATTACGGTAAATATAAGAATTCAGCGTAATTCTGTCACATTTCTTCAACTTACGTAGTTCCTATTTCAGATAGCGTACTGGGCTAGGCGGCAACTTAAAGCGCGTGGAATGTCGAGTAAAATACACTATCAATCTTCTATGATAGGGCAATCAAAGACCCGATTAGATCATTTTATATTTTGGTTAATATAAGAATTCAGCGAAATTCTATCACATTTGTTCAATTTACGTCGCTCCTATTTCAGATAGCGTATTGGGCTAAGCGGCATCTCAAAGCGCATGAAATGGCGAGTAAAATGCACTGTTAAACCTCTAGGGTAGGGCAAACAGAGACCCGATTAGATCATTTCATATTATGGTTTATTTAAGAATTCAGAAAAATTCTATCACATTTGTCCAATTTACGTCGCTCCTATTTCAGATAGCTTATTGAGCTAAGCGGCATCTCAAAGCGCATGAAATGACGTGTGAAATGCACTAGTAATCTTCTAGGGTAGGGCGAACAGAGACCCGATTAGATCATTTTACATTAAGGTTAATATAAGAATTCAGCGAGATTCTCTCACATTTGTTCAATTTACGTCGCTGATATTTCAGATAGCGTATTGGGCTAAGCGGCATCTCAAAGCGCAAGAAATGGCGAGTAAAATGTACTATTAAACTTCTAGGGTAGGGCAAACAGAGACCCGATTAGATCATTTTATATTATGGTTAATTTAAGAATTCAGCGAAATTCTATCACATTTGTTCAATTTACGTCGCTCATGTTGCAGATAGCGTATTGGGCTAAGCGGCATCTCAAAGCGCATGAAATGGCGAGTAAAATGCACTATTAAACTTCTAGGGTAAGGCAAACCGAGACCCGATTAGATCATTTAATATTACGGTTAATATAAGAATTCAGCGTAATTATATCACATTTGTTCAACATACGTCGCTCCTATTTCAGATAGTGTACTGGGCTAGGCGGCATCTTAAAGCGCGTGGAAGGGCGAGTAAAATGCACTACTAAACTTCTATGATAGGGCAATCAGAGTCCCGTTTAGATCATTTTATATTTTGTTTAATATAAGATTTCATGGAAATTCTATCACATTTGTTCAATTTACGTCGCTCCTATTTCAGATAGCGTATTGGGCTAAGCGGCATCTCAAAGCGCATGAAATGACGAGAGAAATGCACTATTAAAGTTCTTGGGTAGGGCAAACAGAGACCCGATTATATCATTTTATATTATGGTTAATTTAAGAATTCAGCAAAATTCTATCACATTTGTTCAACTTACGTAGCTCCTATTTCAGATAGCGTACTGGGCTAGGCGGCAACTTAAAGCGCGTGGAATGGCGAGTAAAATGCACTATTAAACTTCTATGATAGGGCAATCAGAGACCCGATTAGATCATTTTATATTTTGGTTAATATAAGAATTCAGCGAAATTCTATCACATTTGTTCAATTTACGTCGCTCCTATGTCAGATAGCGTATCGGGCTAAGCGGCATCTCAAAGCGCATGAAATGGCGAGTGTAATGCACTATTAATCTTCTAGGGTAGGGCAATCACAGACCCCATTAGATCATTTTATATTATGGTTAATTTAAGAAATCAGCGAAATTCTATCACATTTGTTCAATTTACGTCGCTCCTATTTCAGATAGCGTATTGGGCTAAGCGGCATCTCAAAGCGCATGAAATGGCGAGTAAAATGCACTATTAAACTTCTAGGGTAAGGCAAACAGAGACCCGATTAGATCATTTTATATTACGGTTAATATAAGAATTCAGAGTAATTCTATCACATTTGTTTAATTTACGTCGCCCCTATTTCAGATAGCGTATTGGGCTAAGCGGCATCTCAAAGCGCATGAAATGGCGAGTCAAATGCACTACTAAACTTCTATGATAGGGAAATCAGAGACCCGATTAGATCATTTTATATTTTGGTTAATATAAGAATTCAGCGAAATTCTATCACATTTGTTCAATTTACGTCGCTCCTATGTCAGATAGCGTATTGGGCTAAGCGGCATCTCAAAGCGCATGAAATGGCGAGTGAAATGCACTATTAATCTTCTAGGGTAGGGCAATCAGAGACCCCATTAGATCATTTTATATTATGGTTAATTTAAGAATTCAGCGAAATTCTATCACATTTGTTCAATTTACGTCGCTCCTATGTCAGATAGCGTATTGGGCTAAGCGGCATCTCTAAGCGCATGAAATGACAAGTGAAATGCACTATTAAACTTCTAGGGTAGGGCGAACAAAGACCCGATTAGATCATTTTACATTGAGGTTAATATAAGAATTCAGCGAAATTCTATCACATTTCTTCAATTTACGTCGCTCCTATTTCAGATAGCGTATTGTGCTATGCGGCATCTCAAAGCGCATGAAATGGCGAGTAAAATGCACTATCAAACTTCTAGGATAAGGCAAACAGAGACCCGATTAGATCATTTTATATTACGGTAAATATAAGAATTCAGCGTAATTCTGTCACATTTGTTCAACTTACGTAGCTCCTATTTCAGATAGCGTACTGGGCTAGGCGGCAACTTAAAGCGCGTGGAATGTCGAGTAAAATACACTATCAAACTTCTATGATAGGGCAATCAGAGACCCGATTAGATCATTTTATATTTTGGTTAATATAAGAATTCAGCGAAATTCTATCACATTTGTTCAATTTACGTCGCTCCTATTTCAGATAGCGTATTGGGCTAAGCGGCATCTCAAAGCGCATGAAATGGCGAGTAAAATGCACTGTTAAATCTCTAGGGTAGGGCAAACAGAGACCCGATTAGATCATTTCATATTATGGTTTATTTAAGAATTCAGAAAAATTCTATCACATTTGTCCAATTTACGTCGCTCCTATTTCAGATAGCTTATTGAGCTAAGCGGCATCTCAAAGCGCATGAAATGACGTGTGAAATGCACTAGTAATCTTCTAGGGTAGGGCGAACAGAGACCCGATTAGATCATTTTACATTAAGGTTAATATAAGAATTCAGCGAGATTCTCTCACATTTGTTCAATTCACGTCGCTGAGATTTCAGATAGCGTATTGGGCTAAGCGGCATCTCAAAGCGCAAGAAATGGCGAGTAAAATGTACTATTAAACTTCTAGGGTAGGGCAAACAGAGACCCGATTAGATCATTTTATATTATGGTTAATTTAAGAATTCAGCGAAATTCTATCACATTTGTTCAATTTACGTCGCTCATGTTGCAGATAACGTATTGGGCTAAGCGGCATCTCAAAGCGCATGAAATGGCGAGTAAAATGCACTATTAAACTTCTAGGGCAAGGCAAACCGAGACCCGATTAGATCATTTAATATTACGGTTAATATAAGAATTCAGCGTAATTATATCACATTTGTTCAACATACGTCGCTCCTATTTCAAATAGTGTACTGGGCTAGGCGGCATCTTAAAGCGCGTGGAAGGGCGAGTAAAGTGCACTACTAAACTTCTATGATAGGGCAATCAGAGTCCCGTTTAGATCATTTTATGTTTTGTTTAATATAAGATTTCATGGAAATTCTATCACATTTGTTCAATTTACGTCGCTCCTATTTCAGATAGCGTATTGGGCTAAGCGGCATATCAAAGCGCATGAAATGACGAGAGAAATGCACTATTAAAGTTCTTGGGTAGGGCAAACAGAGACCCGATTATATCATTTTATATTTTGGTTAATATAAGAATTCAGCGAAATTCTATCACATTTGTTCAATTTACGTCGCTCCTATGTCAGATAGCGTATCGGGCTAAGCGGCATCTCAAAGCGCATGAAATGGCGAGTGAAATGCACTATTAATCTTCTAGGGTAGGGCAATCAGAGACCCCATTAGATCATTTTATATTATGGTTAATTTAAGAATTCAGCGAAATTCTATCACATTTGTTCAATTTACGTCGCTCCTATTTCAGATAGCGTATTGGGCTAAGCGGCATCTCAAAGCGCATGAAATGACGAGAGAAATGCACTATTAAAGTTCTTGGGTAGGGCAAACAGAGACCCGATTATATCATTTTATATAATGGTTAATTTAAGAATTCAGAAAAATTCTATCACATTTGTTCAATTTACGTCGTTCCTATTTCAGATAGCGTATTGGGCTATGCGGCATCTCAAAGCGCATGAAATGACGAGTAAAATGCACTGTTAAACTTCTAGGGTAGGGCAAACAGAGACCCGATTAGATCATTTTATATTACGGTTAATATAAGAATTCAGCGTAATTCTATCACATTTGTTCAACTTACGTCGCTCCTATTTCAGATAGCGTACTGGGCTAGGCGGTATCTCAAAGCGCGTGGAAGGGCGAGTAAAATTCACTACTAAACTTCTATGATAGGGAAATCAGAGACCCGATTAGATTATTTTATATTATGGTTAATATAAGAATTCAGCGAAATTCTCTCACATTTGTTCAATTTACGTCGCTGATATTTCAGATAGCGTATTGGACTAAGCGGCATCTCAAAGCGCAAGAAATGTCGAGTAAAATGCACTATTAAACTTCTATGATAGGGCAAACAGAGACCCGATTAGATCATTTTATATTACGGTTAATATCAGAATTCAGCGTAATTCTGTCACATTTGTTCAACTTACGTGGCTCCTATTTCAGATAGCGTACTGGGCTAGGCGGCAACTTAAAGCGCGTGGAATGGCGAGTAAAATGCACTACTAAACTTCTAGGGTAGTGCAAACAGAGACCCGATAAGATCATTTTATATTATGGTTAATTTAAGAATTCAGCGAAATTCTCTCAGATTTGTTCAATTTACGTCGCTGATATTTCAGATAGCGTATTGGGCTAAGCGGCATCTCAAAGCGCAAGAAATGGCGAGTAAAATGTACTATTAAACTTCTAGGGTAGGGCAAACAGAGACCCGATTAGATCATTTAATATTACGGTTAATATAAGAATTCAGCGTAATTATATTACATTTGTTCAACATACGTCGCTCCTATTTCAGATAGTGTACTGGGCTAGGCGGCATCTTAAAGCGCGTGGAAGGGCGAGTAAAATGCACTACTAAACTTCTATGATAGGGCAATCAGAGTCCCGTTTAGATCATTTTATATTTTGTTTAATATAAGATTTCATGGAAATTCTATCACATTTGTTCAATTTACGTCGCTACTATTTCAGATAGCATATTGGGCTAAGCGGCATCTCAAAGCGCATGAAATGGCGAGTGAAATGCACTATTAATCTTCTAGGGTAGGGCAATCAGAGACCCCATTAGATCATTTTATATTATGGTTAATTTAAGAATTCAGCGAAATTCTATCACATTTGTTCAATTTACGTCGCTCCTATGTCAGATAGCGTATTGGGCTATGCGGCATCTCAAAGCGCATGAAATGACGAGTAAAATGCACTGTTAAACTTCTAGGGTAGGGCAAACAGAGACCCGATTAGATCATTTTATATTACGGTTAATATAAGAATTCAGCGAAATTCTATCACATTTGTTCAATTTACGTCGCTCCTATTTCAGATAGCGTACTGGGCTAGGCGGCATCTTAAAGCGCGTGGAATGGCGAGTAAAATGCACTTTTAAACTTCTATGATAGTGCAATCATAGACCCGATTAGATCATTTTATATTTTGGTTAATATAAGAATTCAGCGAGATTCTCTCACATTTGTTCAATTTACGTCGCTGATATTTCAGATAGCGTATTGGGCTAAGCGGCATCTCAAAGCGCAAGAAATGGCGAGTAAATGAACTATTAAACTTCTAGGGTAGGGCAATCAGAGACCCGATTAGATCATTTTACATTAAGGTTAATATAAGAATTCAGGGAAATTCTATCACATTTGTTCAACATACGTCGCTCCTATTTCAGATAGCGTACTGGGCTAGGCGGCATCTTAAAGCGCGTGGAATGGCGAGTAAAATTCACTATTAAACTTCTATGATAGGGCAATCAGAGACCCGATTAGATCATTTTATATTTTGGTGATATAAGAATTCAGCGATATTCTATCACATTTGTTCAATTTACGTCGCTCCTATTTCAGATAGCTTATTGAGCTAAGCGGCATCTCAAAGCGCATGAAATGACGTGTGAAATGCACTAGTAATCTTCTAGGGTAGGGCGAACAGAGACCCGATTAGATCATTTTACATTAAGGTTAATATAAGAATTCAGCGAGATTCTCTCACATTTGTTCAATTTACGTCGCTGATATTTCAGATAGCGTATTGGGCTAAGCGGCATGTCAAAGCGCAAGAAATGGCGAGTAAAATGTACTATTAAACTTCTAGGGTAGGGCAAACAGAGACCCGATTAGATCATTTTATATTATGGTAAATTTAAGAATTCAGCGAAATTCTATCACATTTGTTCAATTTACGTCGCTCATGTTGCAGATAGCGTATTGGGCTAAGCGGCATCTCAAAGCGCATGAAATGGCGAGTAAAATGCACTATTAAACTTCTAGGGTAAGGCAAACCGAGACCCGATTAGATCATTTAATATTACGGTTAATATAAGAATTCAGCGTAATCATATCACATTTGTTCAACATACGTCGCTCCTATTTCAGATAGTGTACTGGGCTAGGCGGCATCTTAAAGCGCGTGGAAGGGCGTGTAAAATGCACTACTAAACTTCTATGATAGGGCAATCAGAGTCCCGTTTAGATCATTTTATATTTTGTTTAATATAAGATTTCATGGAAATTCTATCACATTTGTTCAATTTACGTCGCTCCTATTTCAGATAGCGTATTGGGCTAAGCGGCATCTCAAAGCGCATGAAATGACGAGAGAAATGCACTATTAAAGTTCTTGGGTAGGGCAAACAGAGACCCGATTATATCATTTTATATTATGTTTAATTTAAGAATTCAGCAAAATTCTATCACATTTGTTCAACTTACGTAGCTCCTATTTCAGATAGCGTACTGGGCTAGGCGGCAACTTAAAGCGCGTGGAATGGCGAGTAAAATGCACTATTAAACTTCTATGATAGGGCAATCAGAGACCCGATTAGATCATTTTATATTTTGGTTAATATAAGAATTCAGCGAGATACTCTCACATTTGTTCAATTTACGTCGCTGATATTTCAGATAGCGTATTGTGCTAAGCGGCATCTCAAAGCGCAAGAAATGGCGAGTAAAATGCACTATTAAACTTCTAGGGTAGGGCAAACAGAGACCCGATTAGATCATTTTATATTATGGTTAATTTAAGAATTCTGCGAAATTCTATCACATTTGTTCAACTTACGTCGCTCCTATTTCAGATAGCGTACTGGGCAAGGCGGTATCTCAAAGCGCGTGGAAGGGCGAGTAAAATGCACTACTAAACTTCTATGATAGGGCAATCAGAGACCCCATTAGATCATTTTATATTATGGATAATTTAAGAATTCAGCGATATTCTATCACATTTGTTCAATTTACGTCGCTCCTATGTCGGATAGCGTATTCGCTAAGCGGCATCTCAAAGCGCATGAAATGACGAGTGAAATGCACTATTAAACTTCTAGGGTAGGGCGAACAAAGACCCGATTAGATCATTTTACATTGAGGTTAATAAAAGAATTCAGCGAAATTCTATCACATTTGTTCAATTTGCGTCGCTCCTATTTCAGATAGCTTATTGGGCTAAGCGGCATCGCAAAGCGCATGAAATGACGAGTGAAATGCACTATTAATCTTCTAGGGCAGGGCAATCAGAGACCCGATTATATCATTTTATATTTTGGTTAATATAATAATTCAGCGAAATTCTCTCACATTTGATCAATTTACGTCGTTCCTATTTCAGATAGCATACTGGGCTAGGCGGCAACTGAAAGCGCGTGGAGTGGCGAGTAAAATGCACTATTAAACTTCTATGATAGGGCAATCAGAGACCCGATTAGATCATTTTATATTTTGGTTAATATAAGATTTCAGGGAAATTCTATCACATTTGTTCAATTTACGTCGCTCCTATTTCAGATAGCGTATTGGGCTAAGCGGCATCTCTAAGCGCATGAAATGACTAGTGAAATGCACTATTAAACTTCTAGGGTAGGGCGAACAAAGACCCGATTAGACCATTTTACATTAAGGTTAATATAAGAATTCAGCGTAACTCTGTCACGTTTGTTCAATTTACGTCGCTCCTATTTCAGATAGCGTAGTGGGCTAAGCGGCATCTCAAAGCGCAAGAAATGGCGAGTAAACTGCACTATTAAACTTCTAGGGTAGGGCAAACAGAGACCCGATTAGATCATTTTATATTATGGTTAATTTAAGAATTCTGCGAAATTCTATCACATTTGTTCAATTTACGTTGCTCCTATTTCAGATAGCGTATTGGGCCACGCGGTATCTCATAGCGCAAGAAATGGCGAGTAAAATGCACTATTAAACTTCTAGGGTAGGGCAAACAGAGACCAGTTTAGATCATTTTATATTATGGTTAATTTAAGAATTCAGCGAAATTCTATCACATTTGTTCAATTTACGTCGATCCTATTGCAGATAGCGTATTGGGCTAAGCGGCATCTCAAAGCGCATGAAATGGCGAGTAAAATGCACTATTAAACTTCTAGGGTAAGGCGAACAGAGACCTGATTAGATCATTTTATATTATGGTTAATTTAAGAATTCAGCAAAACTCTATCACATTTGTTCAATTTACGTCGCTCCTATTTCAGATAGCGTACTGGGCTAAGCGGCATCTCAAAGCGCATGAAATGGCGAGTAAAATGCACTATTAAACTTCTAGGGTAGGGCAAACAGAGACCCGATTAGATCATTTTATATTACGGTTAATATAAAAATGCAGCGTAATTCTGTCACATTTGTTCAAATTACGTAGCTCCTATTTCAGATAGCGTACTGGGCTAGGCGGCAACTTAAAGCGCGTGGAATGGCGAGTAAAATGCACTATTAAACTTCTATGATAGGGCAATCAGAGACCCGATTAGATCATTTTATATTTTGGTTAATATAAGAATTCAGCGAAATTCTATCACATTTGTTCAATTTACGTCGCTCCTATGTCAGATAGCGTATTGGGCTAAGCGGCATCTCAAAGCGCATGAAATGGCGAGTGAAATGCACTATTAATCTTCTAGGGTAGGGCAATCAGAGACCCCATTAGATCATTTTATATTATGGTTAATATAAGAATTCAGCGAAATTCTATCACATTTGTTCAATTTACGTCGCTCCTATTTCAGATAGCGTATTGGGCTAAGCGGCATCTCAAAGCGCATGAAATGACGAGTGAAATGCACTATTAAACTTCTAGGGTAGGGCAAACAGAGACCCGATTAGATCATTTTATATTTTGGTTAATATAAGAATTCAGCGAAATTCTATCACATTTGTTCAATTTGCGTCGCTCCTATTTCAGATAGCTTATTGGGATAAGCGGCATCTCAAAGCGCAAGAAATGGCGAGTAAAATGCACTATTAAACTTCTAGGGTAGGGCAAACAGAGACCCGATTAGGTCATTTCATATTATGGTTAATTTAAGAATTCAGAAAAATTCTATCACATTTGTTCAATTTACGTCGTTCCTATTTCAGATAGCATACTGGGCTAGGCGGCAACTTAAAGCGCGCGGAATGGCGAGTAAAATGCACTATTAAACTTCTATGATAGGGCAATCAGAGACCCGATTAGATCATTTTATATTATGGTTAATTTAAGAATTCAGCGAAATTCTATCACATTTGTTCAATTTACATCGCTCCTATTTCAGATAGCGTATTGGGCTAAGAGGCATCTCAAAGCGCATGAAATGGCGAGTGAAATGCACTATTAATCTTCTAGGGTAGGGCAATCAGAGACCCCATTAGATCATTTTATATTATGGATAATTTAAGAATTCAGCGAAATTCTATCACATTTGTTCAATTTACGTCGCTCCTATGTCGGATAGCGTATTCGCTAAGCGGCATCTCAAAGCGCATGAAATGACGAGTGAAATGCACTATTAAACTTGTAGGGTAGGGCGAACAAAGACCCGATTAGATCATTTTACATTGAGGTTAATGAAAGAATTCAGCGAAATTCTATCACATTTGTTCAATTTGCGTCGCTCCTATTTCAGATAGCTTATTGGGCTAAGCGGCATCGCAAAGCGCATGAAATGACGAGTGAAATGCACTATTAATCTTCTAGGGTAGGGCAATCAGAGACCCGATTATATCATTTTATATTTTGGTTAATATAATAATTCAGCGAAATTCTCTCACATTTGTTCAATTTACGTCGTTCCTATTTCAGATAGCATACTGGGCTAGGCGTCCACTGAAAGCGCGTGGAGTGGCGAGTAAAATGCACTATTAAACTTCTATGATAGGGCAATCAGAGACCCGATTAGATCATTTTATATTTTGGTTAATATAAGATTTCAGGGAAATTCTATCACATTTGTTCAATTTACGTCGCTCCTATTTCAGATAGCGTATTGGGCTAAGCGGCATCTCTAAGCGCATGAAATGACTAGTGAAATGCACTATTAAACTTCTAGGGTAGGGCGAACAAAGACCCGATTAGACCATTTTACATTAAGGTTAATATAAGAATTCAGCGTAACTCTGTCACATTTGTTCAATTTACGTCGCTGATATTTCAGATAGCGTATTGGGCTAAGCGGCATCTCAAAGCGCGAGAAATGGCGAGTAAAATGCACTATTAAACTTCTAGGGTAGGGCAAACAGAGACCCGATTAGATCATTTTATATAATGGTTAATTTAAGAATTCAGAAAAATTCTATCACATTTGTTCAATTTACGTCGCTCCTATTTCAGATAGCGTATTGGGCTAAGCGGCATCTCAAAGCGCATGAAATGACGAATAAAATGCACTATTAAGCTTCTACGCTAGGGCGAACAGAGACCCGATTAGATCATTTTACGTTATGGTTAATAAAAGAATTCAGCGAAATTCTATCACATTTGTTCAATTTACGTTGCTCCTATTTCAGATAGCGTATTGGGCCAAGCGGTATCTCATAGCGCAAGAAATGGCGAGTAAAATGCACTATTAAACTTCTAGGGTAGGGCAAACAGAGACCAGTTTAGATCATTTTATATTATGGTTAATTTAAGAATTCAGCGAAATTCTATCACATTTGTTCAATTTACGTCGATCCTATTGCAGATAGCGTATTGGGCTAAGCGGCATCTCAAAGCGCATGAAATGGCGAGTAAAATGCACTATTAAACTTCTAGGGTAAGGCGAACAGAGACCTGATTAGATCATTTTATATTATGGTTAATTTAAGAATTCAGCAAAATTCTATCACATTTGTTCAATTTACGTCGCTCCTATTTCAGATAGCGTACTGGGCTAAGCGGCATCTCAAAGCGCAAGAAATGGCGAGTAAAATGCACTATTAAACTTCTAGGGTAGGGCAATCAGAGACCCGATTAGATCATTTTATATTACGGTTAATATAAGAATTCAGCGAAATTCTATCACATTTGTTCAATTTACGTCGCTCCTATTTCTGATAGCGTACTGGGCTAGGCGGCAACTTAGAGCGCGTGGAATGGCGAGTGAAATGCACTATTAAACTTCTATGATAGGGCAATCAGAGACCCGATTAGATCATTTTATATTTTGGTTAATATAAGAATTCAGCGAAATTCTCTCACATTTGTTCAATTTACGTCGCTGATATTTCAGATAGCGTATTGGACTAAGCGGCATCTCAAAGTGCAAGAAATGTCGAGTAAAATGCACTATTAACTTCTAGGGTAGGGCAAACAGAGACCCGATTAGATCATTTTATATTATGGTTAATTTAAGAATTCAGCGAAGTTCTATCACATTTGTTCAATTCACGTCGCTCATGTTGCAGATAGCGTATTGGACTAAGCGGCTTCTCAAAGTGCAAGAAATGTCGAGTAAAATGCACTATTAAACTTCTAGGGTAGGGCAAACAGAGACCCGATTAGATCATTTTGTATTTTGGTTAATATAAGAATTCAGCGAAATTCTATCACATTTGTTCAATTTACGTCGCTCCTATTTCAGATAGCGTATTGGGCTAAGCGGCATCTCAAAGCGCATGAAATGACGAATAAAATGCACAATTAAGCTTCTACGCTAGGGCGAACAGAGACCCGATTAGATCATTTTACGTTATGGTTAATAAAAGAATTCAGCGAAATTCTATCACATTTTATCAATTTACGTCGCTCCTATTTTAGATAGCGTACTGGGCTAAGCGGCATCTCAAAGCGCAAGAAATAGCGAGTAAAATGCACTATAAAACTTCTAGGGTAGGGCAAACAGAGACCCGATTAGATCATTTTATATTACGGTTAATATAAGAATTCAGCGTAATTCTATCACATTTGTTCAATTTACGTCGTTCCTATTTCAGATAGCATACTGGACTAGGCGGTATCTCAAAGCGCGTGAAATGGCGAGTAAAATGCACTGTTAAACCTCTAGGGTAGGGCAAACAGAGACCCGATTAGATCATTTCATATTATGGTTTATTTAAGGATTCAGAAAAATTCTATCACATTTGTTCAATTTACGTCGCTGATATTTCAGATAGCGTATTGGGCTAAGCGGCATCTCAAAGCGCAAGAAATGGCGAGTAAAATGAACTATTAAACTTCTAGGGTAGGGCAATCAGAGACCCGATTCGATCATTTTACATTATGGTTAATTTAAGAATTCAGCAAAATTCTATCACATTTGTTCAATTTACGTCGCTCCTATTTCAGATAGCGTACTGGGCTAAGCGGCATCTCAAAGCGCAAGAAATGGCGAGTAAAATGCACTATTAAACTTCTAGGGTAGGGCAAACAGAGACCCGATTAGATCATTTTATATTACGGTTAATATCAGAATTCAGCGTAATTCTGTCACATTTGTTCAACTTACGTGGCTCCTATTTCAGATAGCGTACTGGGCTAGGCGGCAACTTAAAGCGCGTGGAATGGCGAGTAAAATGCACTACTAAACTTCTAGGGTAGTGCAAACAGAGACCCGATAAGATCATTTTATATTATGGTTAATTTAAGAATTCAGCGAAATTCTCTCAGATTTGTTCAATTTACGTCGCTGATATTTCAGATAGCGTATTGGGCTAAGCGGCATCTCAAAGCGCAAGAAATGGCGAGTAAAATGTACTATTAAACTTCTAGGGTAGGGCAAACAGAGACCCGATTAGATCATTTAATATTACGGTTAATATAAGAATGCAGCGTAATTATATTACATTTGTTCAACATACGTCGCTCCTATTTCAGATAGTGTACTGGGCTAGGCGGCATCTTAAAGCGCGTGGAAGGGCGAGTAAAATGCACTACTAAACTTCTATGATAGGGCAATCAGAGTCCCGTTTAGATCATTTTATATTTTGTTTAATATAAGATTTCATGGAAATTCTATCACATTTGTTCAATTTACGTCGCTACTATTTCAGATAGCATATTGGGCTAAGCGGCATCTCAAAGCGCATGAAATGGCGAGTGAAATGCACTATTAATCTTCTAGGGTAGGGCAATCAGAGACCCCATTAGATCATTTTATATTATGGTTAATTTCAAAATTCAGCGAAATTCTATCACATTTGTTCAATTTACGTCGCTCCTATGTCAGATAGCGTATTGGGCTATGCGGCATCTCAAAGCGCATGAAATGACGAGTAAAATGCACTGTTAAACTTCTAGGGTAGGGCAAACAGAGACCCGATTAGATCATTTTATATTACGGTTAATATAAGAATTCAGCGAAATTCTATCACATTTGTTCAATTTACGTCGCTCCTATTTCAGATAGCGTACTGGGCTAGGCGGCATCTTAAAGCGCGTGGAATGGCGAGTAAAATGCACTTTTAAACTTCTATGATAGTGCAATCATAGACCCGATTAGATCATTTTATATTTTGGTTAATATAAGAATTCAGCGAGATTCTCTCACATTTGTTCAATTTACGTCGCTGATATTTCAGATAGCGTATTGGGCTAAGCGGCATCTCAAAGCGCAAGAAATGGCGAGTAAATGAACTATTAAACTTCTAGGGTAGGGCAATCAGAGACCCGATTAGATCATTTTACATTAAGGTTAATATAAGAATTCAGGGAAATTCTATCACATTTGTTCAACATACGTCGCTCCTATTTCAGATAGCGTACTGGGCTAGGCGGCATCTTAAAGCGCGTGGAATGGCGAGTAAAATTCACTATTAAACTTCTATGATAGGGCAATCAGAGACCCGATTAGATCATTTTATATTTTGGTGATATAAGAATTCAGCGATATTCTATCACATTTGTTCAATTTACGTCGCTCCTATTTCAGATAGCTTATTGAGCTAAGCGGCATCTCAAAGCGCATGAAATGACGTGTGAAATGCACTAGTAATCTTCTAGGGTAGGGCGAACAGAGACCCGATTAGATCATTTTACATTAAGGTTAATATAAGAATTCAGCGAGATTCTCTCACATTTGTTCAATTTACGTCGCTGATATTTCAGATAGCGTATTGGGCTAAGCGGCATGTCAAAGCGCAAGAAATGGCGAGTAAAATGTACTATTAAACTTCTAGGGTAGGGCAAACAGAGACCCGATTAGATCATTTTATATTATGGTAAATTTAAGAATTCAGCGAAATTCTATCACATTTGTTCAATTTACGTCGCTCATGTTGCAGATAGCGTATTGGGCTAAGCGGCATCTCAAAGCGCATGAAATGGCGAGTAAAATGCACTATTAAACTTCTAGGGTAAGGCAAACCGAGACCCGATTAGATCATTTAATATTACGGTTAATATAAGAATTCAGCGTAATCATATCACATTTGTTCAACATACGTCGCTCCTATTTCAGATAGTGTACTGGGCTAGGCGGCATCTTAAAGCGCGTGGAAGGGCGTGTAAAATGCACTACTAAACTTCTATGATAGGGCAATCAGAGTCCCGTTTAGATCATTTTATATTTTGTTTAATATAAGATTTCATGGAAATTCTATCACATTTGTTCAATTTACGTCGCTCCTATTTCAGATAGCGTATTGGGCTAAGCGGCATCTCAAAGCGCATGACATGACGAGAGAAATGCACTATTAAAGTTCTTGGGTAGGGCAAACAGAGACCCGATTATATCATTTTATATTATGTTTAATTTAAGAATTCAGCAAAATTCTATCACATTTGTTCAACTTACGTAGCTCCTATTTCAGATAGCGTACTGGGCTAGGCGGCAACTTAAAGCGCGTGGAATGGCGAGTAAAATGCACTATTAAACTTCTATGATAGGGCAATCAGAGACCCGATTAGATCATTTTATATTTTGGTTAATATAAGAATTCAGCGAGATACTCTCACATTTGTTCAATTTACGTCGCTGATATTTCAGATAGCGTATTGTGCTAAGCGGCATCTCAAAGCGCAAGAAATGGCGAGTAAAATGCACTATTAAACTTCTAGGGTAGGGCAAACAGAGACCCGATTAGATCATTTTATATTATGGTTAATTTAAGAATTCTGCGAAATTCTATCACATTTGTTCAACTTACGTCGCTCCTATTTCAGATAGCGTACTGGGCAAGGCGGTATCTCAAAGCGCGTGGAAGGGCGAGTAAAATGCACTACTAACTTCTATGATAGGGCAATCAGAGACCCCATTAGATCATTTTATATTATGGATAATTTAAGAATTCAGCGATATTCTATCACATTTGTTCAATTACGTCGCTCCTATGTCGGATAGCGTATTCGCTAAGCGGCATCTCAAAGCGCATGAAATGACGAGTGAAATGCACTATTAAACTTCTAGGGTAGGGGCGAACAAAGACCCGATTAGATCATTTTACATTGAGGTTAATAAAAGAATTCAGCGAAATTCTATCACATTTGTTCAATTTGCGTCGCTCCTATTTCAGATAGCTTATTGGGCTAAGCGGCATCGGCAAAGCGCATGAAATGACGAGTGAAATGCACTATTAATCTTCTAGGGCAGGGCAATCAGAGACCCGATTATATCATTTTATATTTTGGTTAATATAATAATTCAGCGAAATTCTCTCACATTTGATCAATTACGTCGTTCCTATTTCAGATAGCATACTGGGCTAGGCGGCAACTGAAAGCGCGTGGAGTGGCGAGTAAAATGCACTATTAAACTTCTATGATAGGGCAATCAGAGACCCGATTAGATCATTTTATATTTTGGTTAATATAAGATTTCAGGGAAATTCTATCACATTTGTTCAATTTACGTCGCTCCTATTTCAGATAGCGTATTGGGCTAAGCGGCATCTCTAAGCGCATGAAATGACTAGTAAAATGCACTATTAAACTTCTAGGGTAGGCGAACAAAGACCCGATTAGACCATTTTACATTAAGGTTAATATAAGAATTCAGCGTAACTCTGTCACGTTTGTTCAATTTACGTCGCTCCTATTTCAGATAGCGTAGTGGGCTAAGCGGCATCTCAAAGCGCAAGAAATGGCGAGTAAACTGCACTATTAAACTTCTAGGGGTAGGGCAAACAGAGACCCGATTAGATCATTTTATATTATGGTTAATTTAAGAATTCTGCGAAATTCTATCACATTTGTTCAATTTACGTTGCTCCTATTTCAGATAGCGTATTGGGCCACGCGGTATCTCATAGCGCAAGAAATGGCGAGTAAAATGCACTATTAAACTTCTAGGGTAGGGCAAACAGAGACCAGTTTAGATCATTTTATATTATGGTTAATTTAAGAATTCAGCGAAATTCTATCACATTTGTTCAATTTACGTCGATCCTATTGCAGATAGCGTATTGGGCTAAGCGGCATCTCAAAGCGCATGAAATGGCGAGTAAAATGCACTATTAAACTTCTAGGGTAAGGCGAACAGAGACCCGATTAGATCATTTTATATTATGGTTAATGTAAGAATTCAGCAAAACTCTATCACATTTGTTCAATTTACGTCGCTCCTATTTCAGATAGCGTACTGGGCTAAGCGGCATCTCAAAGCGCATGAAATGGCGAGTAAAATGCACTATTAAACTTCTAGGGTAGGGCAAACAGAGACCCGATTAGATCATTTTATATTACGGTTAATATAAAAATGCAGCGTAATTCTGTCACATTTGTTCAAATTACGTAGCTCCTATTTCAGATAGCGTACTGGGCTAGGCGGCAACTTAAAGCGCGTGGAATGGCGAGTAAAATGCACTATTAAACTTCTATGATAGGGCAATCAGAGACCCGATTAGATCATTTTATATTTTGGTTAATATAAGAATTCAGCGAAATTCTATCACATTTGTTCAATTTACGTCGCTCCTATGTCAGATAGCGTATTGGGCTAAGCGGCATCTCAAAGCGCATGAAATGGCGAGTGAAATGCACTATTAATCTTCTAGGGTAGGGCAATCAGAGACCCCATTAGATCATTTTATATTATGGTTAATATAAGAATTCAGCGAAATTCTATCACATTTGTTCAATTTACGTCGCTCCTATTTCAGATAGCGTATTGGGCTAAGCGGCATCTCAAAGCGCATGAAATGACGAGTGAAATGCACTATTAAACTTCTAGGGTAGGGCAAACAGAGACCCGATTAGATCATTTTATATTTTGGTTAATATAAGAATTCAGCGAAATTCTATCACATTTGTTCAATTTGCGTCGCTCCTATTTCAGATAGCTTATTGGGATAAGCGGCATCTCAAAGCGCAAGAAATGGCGAGTAAAATGCACTATTAAACTTCTAGGGTAGGGCAAACAGAGACCGATTAGGTCATTTCATATTATGGTTAATTTAAGAATTCAGAAAAATTCTATAACATTTGTTCAATTTACGTCGTTCCTATTTCAGATAGCATACTGGGCTAGGCGTCCACTTAAAGCGCGCGGAATGGCGAGTAAAATGCACTATTAAACTTCTATGATAGGGCAATCAGAGACCCGATTAGATCATTTTATATTATGGTTAATTTAAGAATTCAGCGAAATTCTATCACATTTGTTCAATTTACATCGCTCCTATTTCAGATAGCGTATTGGGCTAAGCGGCATCTCAAAGCGGCATGAAATGGCGAGTGAAATGCACTATTAATCTTCTAGGGTAGGGCAAACAGAGACCCCATTAGATCATTTTATATTATGGATAATTTAAGAATTCAGCGAAATTCTATCACATTTGTTCAATTTACGTCGCTCCTATGTCGGATAGCGTATTCGCTAAGCGGCATCTCAAAGCGCATGAAATGACGAGTGAAATGCACTATTAAACTTGTAGGGTAGGGCGAACAAAGACCCGATTAGATCATTTTACATTGAGGTTAATGAAAGAATTCAGCGAAATTCTATCACATTTGTTCAATTTGCGTCGCTCCTATTTCAGATAGCTTATTGGGGCTAAGCGGCCATCGCAAAGCGCATGAAATGACGAGTGAAATGCACTATTAATCTTCTAGGGTAGGGCAATCAGAGACCCGATTATATCATTTTATATTTTGGTTAATATAATAATTCAGCGAAATTCTCTCACATTTGTTCAATTTACGTCGTTCCTATTTCAGATAGCATACTGGGCTAGGCGTCCACTGAAAGCGCGTGGAGTGGCGAGTAAAATGCACTATTAAACTTCTATGATAGGGCAATCAGAGACCCGATTAGATCATTTTATATTTTGGTTAATATAAGATTTCAGGGAAATTCTATCACATTTGTTCAATTTACGTCGCTCCTATTTCAGATAGCGTATTGGGCTAAGCGGCATCTCTAAGCGCATGAAATGACTAGTGAAATGCACTATTAAACTTCTAGGGTAGGGCGAACAAAGACCCGATTAGACCATTTTACATTAAGGTTAATATAAGAATTCAGCGTAACTCTGTCACATTTGTTCAATTTACGTCGCTGATATTTCAGATAGCGTATTGGGCTAAGCGGCATCTCAAAGCGCGAGAAATGGCGAGTAAAATGCACTATTAAACTTCTAGGGTAGGGCAAACAGAGACCCGATTAGATCATTTTATATAATGGTTAATTTAAGAATTCAGAAAAATTCTATCACATTTGTTCAATTT
This sequence comes from Macropis europaea, assembly GCA_916610135.2. Classification (NCBI taxonomy): domain Eukaryota; kingdom Metazoa; phylum Arthropoda; class Insecta; order Hymenoptera; family Melittidae; genus Macropis; species Macropis europaea. The sequence continues at coordinate 628 of CAKAJE020000948.1, read as the reverse complement.
ACGTCGCTCCTATTTCAGATAGCGTATTGGGCTAAGCGGCATCTCAAAGCGCATGAAATGACGAATAAAATGCACTATTAAGCTTCTACGCTAGGGCGAACAGAGACCCCGATTAGATCATTTTACATTATGGTTAATAAAAGAATTCAGCGAAATTCTATCACATTTGTTCAATTTACGTTGCTCCTATTTCAGATAGCGTATTGGGCCAAGCGGTATCTCATAGCGCAAGAAATGGCGAGTAAAATGCACTATTAAACTTCTAGGGTAGGGCAAACAGAGACCAGTTTAGATCATTTTATATTATGGTTAATTTAAGAATTCAGCGAAATTCTATCACATTTGTTCAATTTACGTCGATCCTATTGCAGATAGCGTATTGGGCTAAGCGGCATCTCAAAGCGCATGAAATGGCGAGTAAAATGCACTATTAAACTTCTAGGGTAAGGCGAACAGAGACCTGATTAGATCATTTTATATTATGGTTAATTTAAGAATTCAGCAAAATTCTATCACATTTGTTCAATTTACGTCGCTCCTATTTCAGATAGCGTACTGGGCTAAGCGGCATCTCAAAGCGCAAGAAATGGCGAGTAAAATGCACTATTAAACTTCTAGGGTAGGGCAA